>OMLI01095600.1:0-13409 GCA_900302605.1 Rondeletia loricata
CCCGTCAAGTTTATTTTGATAGGTCACATACTTGGCGCTGGAAGTTGCTTACGCCACTAATCAGGTCCCGTTTTGTGCGTACGCAAGGTTGATAAGTGAGGCCCCTGAGCTGTCAAATGTCCGTGAGTGACTGACTGAGTGAGTGATGAAGTTACACCATTGGTTGGCCAGTCTGATGATGTCATCACATTATGACATCACCACACCATGACATCACCACATTATGACATCATACATCATGACATCATCACATTATGACATCAGAGTGCCCTAGTGACGTATTTTCAGATAATCGGTAACGTTACTAAATATAACAATTCCATTTAGGATAAACGTTCTAGCCATCGGCCCGTGAATTTAACCAATGTTGCAGTAACAAATAATGCCTCAATATAGCAATGAAATGAAACCCACCCTATTCATAGACACACACGGGAGAAAAATGGCGATTACAAAGATGGGGAGAATATAACAGTCTATCGCTCGGTCTTAGAAATAAATGCCGTTTTACGTTGACCTACTTACAAAGATAATGTATCTTGCGAGGAGCATTTCACTCAGCCTATCGTGGGCTTTCTGACAATTACAATAAAAGCAATTTTTTGTAATGTTTTCATTTTGTGAATTGTCTCTTTAAATGGAAGATTCAATTTTCACATGAGAAGCAAATAATCATGTGTAATGGCGGGGGGAAATGTGGGGGGAAATTTTCATGTGCAGGAAAAAAGCACTTTTCACCTGTGAACTGGAGTTGTCACACCTGAAGTAAAAACTGTCACATTTGTTGTTAGAATACAAAGTGAAAAAGATTGTTCACATAATGAAAACCAACATGTGTCCAAAAAGTGCATATGCTTTGAATTCACGTGACTTTTTTGTAAGGGCTCTGATTATAAAATGTTGTGTTATTCTCAGTGTTGATGATAGGCACAGCATATAGAAAGAAATTTGGTGTTTGAAACTGTCTTTTCACTTCCTCTCTGTTCTTTTTATGGTCTAACTGTTTTTACTATTATTTGATGGTAGATTTCAACAATTTCAAACCATGTTATGATCACATGTGAAAAATGATAATAACAGTCATTTTTTACTGCCCCCCCCTCAGACAACCAAAATGCACCTAAAACATCTCCAGTCTTCAAGTCAGATCACTATATGGAGAGTTCAGTGCCAAGGGCCCAGTGGCCAGACTGTCTCCCATCCCTCATCCCTGTTACCCAGGCCCTCCTGAGCTCCATTCTGGCTCTCATCAACGGCCTGGTGCTGCTACTGATCAGCCCAGAGTGCCTACACAGCTCTCGGCCCTGTAGCTTCCTTGTTTACCTGGATCCTGTCCTCTCCCTGGTGGCTGTGATAGTGTTGCTGGCCACAGCTCTACCGCAGGTGAGGTGTTGTGTATATTGCCTACCTTTGTATTAAGGGGCCTTTACAAGAAATTTTCATTTTAGGCATTTAGCTGATGCTCTTATCAACAGCGACTTACAACAACAGTAGAATAAGCTTAAATTCCTAGATCCCCCATATAGATAAATGAACATTAGTACTTCTGGAGGATTTCAAATGTAAACAGAAAGTGATTGGTTATTTTTGATACTCATAATGGGGGCATCTGTCATGAATTGCCCATTTTTTTTTAACAGTTTATCTCATCTCCAGGTGTACAGGTATGGCCTGCTGCTGCTCCAGGCCACCCCTCCACAGATTTGTGTGTCTGACCTTGAATGGAGGATTGCTAGTGTGCCTGGAGTCCAGGCTGTGCATGACCTCCACATTTGGCAGTTGACAGATACATGCACGGTGGCCTCAGTGCATGTACACTGCCATGCTGGGTTTCAGACACACAGGTAAAGTGGCAAACTTTAACTTTTATGCTTGTTGTTATTACCTAACAAGTTATTTGGAGTGCAGACACCCTTTATATTATTATAAATGTAAAATGTTTCCTATATATCTGTTCATGGGGGAATGTTCATGCTCATGTTTACCAACCCGGCCAATCCGTGATGCTCTATACCGAAGGATACCAAAGGGACGAGGGAGGCAAAAGATCTAATTTTGGTGAGTCCAGCTTTCTCTGGACTGAGCGCTCGCTCACTGCTGTTTAGGAGACAGTTTGTATTTCCCTCTTAAGTTTGGATCTGTCACTTCCTGTGGGTGGAGAAGTGTCCATCATACCCGACACTAGAATTTAATTTGGGCAAATAGGGTGCATCTACAGGGTCTCAATTAGGGTGGATGGAATGCTCTTCTCTGCTGCAGCCCCACTTTATGATTTAGGCTGATAAGACGGTTGTATTTTTACATAAAAATACTGCCACGTGCAGCTTTAAATATAGAGGATCCAGTTGGTAAAGATGATATAATTTTGCCAACCAATGGCTTAAGCTATCTACTATAATTTAAAGTACCATAATTTGTTTTACTTGTGTGCTATCGGTCATTTTGTAATAGTAGGTGCCACTTTTTGAAATGGACAGCTCTTTTTGAAAAGAAACTTAATATCTTTACATCTGTTTATGGTTTCCATTTATATTTATTTTTTCTTTTATTTAACCATTATTCAAAGCCTCATTGAAATACAAGATCTCTTTTACAAGAGGGACCTGGACAAGAAAAGCAGCATCAATGACAGACATAAAGGTTACAGACACACAACATAAAACAATATAAAAGCATAAAAATAACAAATAAAAATAACACCAAGTTAGGAGCAACATTAGCTTATAACAAAACAGATCAGTTGAAGTACATCAAGTCCATAAAATCCATACGAACAATCAGTCCAAGCCAAGACAAGTCACGGAAAACAGTGGCAACTTCTTAAGGAGTCCGCCTCTAAGCTTTTCACCATAGTTTTAAATTCTCCCAGAGAGATCAGATCACGTAATTTCAAATCAACCTGCAGAGAGTTCCAGGTAGTGGGAGCAGAGTATTTAAAGGACTTTTTGCCTAATTCAGTTCGCACATTAGGGGCAGACGGCAAGAACAAGTCACTAGAATATGCAATATTCTCAATCAATCTCAATTGTGCAATGCTTCAAGAATATTGAAAGTAATCTATGACTTTATTACTCTAGGTTTTATTAATGCAAAGTCAATCAATGTATGTCCAGGTGTGGCGATCTGATGTCGGGGGTCACCAAGGTGTTACAGAGTGTCGGAGTGAGCTGCTGCACCATACAGCCAGAGTTTCTTCCCTCCTCTGCATCCACCAGCAGCAGCCTACATGACGTCAATTCTGTCAGCCGTACCTCTCTGCCTCCTCTCCTGGCCTGCAGCCTGGCCTGTGTAAAGGACTGTGCTGGGAAAATGTGCTGCTCACCTCAAGCAGAGGAGACCAGGAAGCCGCTGGCACCATCAGCTGGGGAAACTGAGGAAGAGCCTCAGATGTTGGTCATTGAGAACACCTTCCTCTGACTTGCAGTTTGAGCCAAACAATTACACTGTATGAAAATAAACAAATGACCACTCAATCCATCCCAGTCTGACATAGGATGAGCCTTTGGTGTTCAATTAGTAAAGATGTACTGATGTAATGGCAGAGGGGGTGAATGGGTGAATAGATTACTCTATATGATGGAGAATGAAATCAGCTTTCAGGAAACAATGCCTGTACGCATGTTTTTTTTAAAGGTTAGAACATTGTTAGTTTTATTGCATTAACAGGACGCTACACCAAAGAAGATGTCCGTCTGATGTCAAATAATTGACTCAAATTGACTACGAGTTTGTTAAATTCATCACAAGTGGAGAGTGGAGGCATTTTCAGTGCTATGTATATGCCATGGATTAAGTGTGGTTTCCCTTTTTACCTGCAACAGCTATGTTCACTATAATGTATTGGAATAAAAAAATGACCTAAGAGTGTGGCTTTTCATTTTGTGAGCACAAATGCAAATGAGTGTAGTATATCATTGTAAGTAAGTAAAGTTTATTTATATAGCACCTTTCAAGAGCGAGCGTCACAAAGTGCTTCACAAGTTCAAAAACTATAAAACAATAATAAAAATAATAAAAGCAATAAAAAAAACAAGTAATATAAAAACATTAAGACACAATATAAAACACAAAGACAAATGTGACAAAATTGTCATCTCACTTCCATTGGATTGCAGTCGTCCAAGATTTACCTCTCACCTGTTATGGCGTCATCACGCTCCACCTTTTTGTTTTCAAACAGCCAATAGAAATGGGTCTGTCTCGCATAACTTAGTACAGTCCCCGTTTTGTCTTCTATTCTGTGTTTATATGACAAATATATGCGTGAAGACGTTTGTTTCCCTTTGATACTTCATGTATATACTCTATTTTTGATAAAGACAAGCAAATGGCAACCTTTGTTGTGACACCATGACTGAGGTATATTACCAATCATATTGCCTATATATAGATGTCAACCGCCTGTTTACTGATGCCCGGATGATCCTCGGTGGTCCGGGGTGCAGGCTTCAAACCTGTAGCTGCCTAGCGGCAGAGTGGTTCAATTCCACCTTTCGGGCGATATCTGTGAGCTAAACAAATGTAGTTGCTTTTCAATTTACATGTCTTAAGTTTATAGGAAACCCACTCCGTCGATAATGAGGCAAACATGGATGTATCATTTAGGGAGGGAAAGGTTGATATTAAACCTCCTTGGTTGATATCAGGCGATCAAACTGCGTACAAAAATCTTACCGTAGTCATTTGAACTGGACGTGTAAGTCTATATAGCTCCATAGATTTGAGGCATGTAAAAAAAAAAGTTATTTTTTTATAACATGACCATTTCCTCACAAACCTACTTCCGGTCAAACTTTGCGCTTGGACTTCACAATAAAAGTCCACATGCTTGAACGGAGTAGTGCTACATATTTTTCTTCATAATTATAACAAACATTTTGAAATTGAAAATATGTCTAGGTGAATAGTAAAAAAATAAACCTCCGCCATATAGTGCGTTTGGTGTTTGATTACGTATTCACACTGAGAATGAATAAATATTAATTGTGTCTTTTTTTAATGCCAGTGGAATTAAAAGAGGGTATTCCGGATATGCAGTGAAAGAAAAACATAAGATTTCCTTTCCTTTAAGGTTTTCTTGTAATTAAGTTATGTAACCCTAGCTTATCTGTATACATGTATCATAACAATACATATATGTTCTTGTTATATGCCTGTTTGTTCTAATGATAATTAAAAAAAACACTGAAATGAAAGTAGAGCTGTGTTATTGTTATTTATTTATTTTGAAACAACCATAACAACATTGTCATCAGTATTGCAATCAAGAAACAAGACCATGCTTTCTTTGATGAGTTACTATGGAATGGATCCCATCTGGGAAGATTTGGTCCAGAAAACCATTGACAGACAGCCTGTGTGGGCCAATCGTCAACGAGAGCTTCCTGCCTGCCATCCAATCATTCTTCTCCGCAGCGTAGGAGAGTTCGATTAATGCGGAAGTTGGTCTGTGTCTGGCAGAATGTGCAGAATGTCCTTGATTGTCGGGTAGCGTGGGGCAAAACCCAGCTTGTATTGTATCAAGCCCAATTTTTTTCAAATCAGTTGGTAAGATACACTTTTCATAGTATTCTTACAGGTACATTAGAATGATAAAGGTGCTATTTCGTTAAGTACACTGGCTTTTAACTGGTTGTTAGCCAATGTTAGCCAACTTGCTAACGGGATTTTCGTTACTCTGATTAACGTTATCAAAGTAATGTGCGAGTTTCCCTTGCGAGTTCTAGTAATTTGTTATTTATTGATAAACATTTTGAGAAGATAATTCCTAATATTTTATGGATTTCATTTGAAAAGTAACGCTACAACTATGCCCTTCCTGTCAACAGTGACATTAACAGTGTTGCATGCACTTCAACTTCGGTTTATTGCCGAACTGTCCTGCCACCACCAGCTTACTAAGAACCTAATAAACAATTTGTAGGAAACTTTTAGTCTAAAATCATAGATTTGTCTCTTTAATATGCAGGCAGGTGAAGTTGATGCATCTGCCCAACAATAACATGAGCTAAACTCTACTATCCATTCAGGGAATCTTGGGAATGTATTTCATTGTCCTGATTAAATATCTCTTGTGTATGGAAAAGGCTGTATCATTTTAATGAAATGGCATATTGCATGAGTTTGTACTTGCCTAACTGAGTGGCCACCTGTATATCAATGTTTTGTCCTGACACTCTCCTTACGCTTTCTTCCAGGTACGCTTGCACTCGGCCAGAAACAATCCATTATGCCTCTTCATAAATACGCTCCAAAAGTCTGGGAGGCCCTGAAACTGAAACAGGGCATCTACGCTCGTCTCCCTAAACACTACCTCAAGTCCCTTGAGCAGAAAGAGCCCTCCCCAGTCCACTGGAGGCCCCTAGGAGTCAAGTACAGAGCCAACCCCAAGACAGGGCACAAGGAGCGGGTACAGGATGTACCTGTCCCCATCTACTACCCTCCACATTCCCAGGATGGTCTGTGGGGAGGAGAGGGGTGGATATCAGGGTTCAGATATGCCAACAATGACAAGGTGAGTAGCCAGGAAGATTCCCCCCCCCCTCTAATTCTACCCCATATTTGTAATGATTTCCCTACGATGTGTTTGAGCATTAGTTACTGATATCCATTTATCCTAGGGGCTGTTGATGAATTTTCATCAAGATTACTTATATCCACTTTGGTCAGTCAATTCCATTATTTTCAAAGGCTCCTGACATATTAACAGCACAGATGTGTGACAAGGCTGTGGCAGTGGTGTGGCCACTTGACTTTCAGTTTGAATGCGCATGGCATGATACCCAAAACCTTTGGCAAAGGAAAATGTAAACACTAGACCACAAAGCTCGTCTGGCTGACCACAAGGCTCAGTTGGGTAAAGGTGGATACTAGGTAACTGATGTCCATGATTTGAATCTAGCCTGGGACCATTGTTGCATGTCATTATCTTCCCTGTCTCTCTTCACTGTAAACTGTCCAATAAAGCATAAATGCCATAAAAAATAATATTAAAATGTTATCTTAATGGAAATTATTAGCAAATATTGAGCAGCAGCAAAGTAATAGAATAATAAACATGTAAAGTTTTATGGGTTATGTTTACATTCAGATAAGCAAATATATATACTGCTGACTGTCCTCAGTGTTATCTAGGGGTGGTAGTCTGACACAGAAGCCTGTAACACACTTTCCAACACTTTCTGCTTCATAACCGTGTACCAAGCTATGACATTTAACATTCAACTATAAAGCTGACCAAGATAAATAAACTGCTCTGTCCATCTGTCTCATGTTTCTGCATCTGTTTAACCTTTGTGAAGTGTCTCTTTCCTTAGATGTCCACCCGTCTGAAGAAGATCTGGAAACCACAGTTGTTCAACAGAGAGCTCTACAGTGAGATCCTCGACCACAAGTTCACCATCACAGTCACAGCCCGCACTCTGGACCTCATCGATGCTGCCTACGGATTTGACTTCTACATCCTGAAAGTAAGGGAAACTCACAGGCTTCTAAAGACACACTTTGACAACCACAATGTCCCATATTGACATTTCTAATTGAGCTTTCCATATGCCAATTCTGACTTTAATACTCAACCCCCATTAGACACCAAAGGAAGACCTGAACTCCAAGCTGGGGATGGACCTGAAGCGGGCCATGTTACTTCGCCTGGCTCGCAAAGACACAGAGTTGTACCCCAATGACCCTTCCAAGAGAGAGAATGTCTACAACAAATACAAGGTGGGCAAGTTGTGTTTTAGTTCAGTGACTGATTCCAAATCTGTTGGGAACTGAGTGACACGGCAGTTAAGACTAAATATCCCGTACCTAAGGACCGTTTTGTAATATATGACAGCTAGTGTGCATGTGAAGGAATAGGATGAAAACCGGTTGCTTATGACAGTCAAATCATGTTTTGACCCTTTTTTTCTTGCTCCCTTCTTCCCTGGCTCTGTTCATTGTCCTTAGCAGCAGTTTGAGATCCCAGAGGAGGAGGCAGAGTGGCTGGGTCTGAGTCTGGAGGAGGCTGTAGAGAAACAGAGGCAGTTGGAGCACAAGGTAACAAAGTCCTAATACACACACTATACAAGTTGGGCGGGTAATTCAGTACTTGTCAACCGTTTCACCCAGCAACACCCAAAAACAAAGCAATACGAGCTCATCACCCCCTGTTGCAGGCTGTTTTAGAGAATTAAAGGAAGACTAGATGCTCCAAGTATTTACTATTTCTCAAGAACAATACTTCACAAAGATTAAAAATACGATAATAAAATTCTATATTAAAAATTGATATTTTTTCAGCCTCCATAAGTCTGAAATAATATTAAGTCCCCCAAATCATCATCATGGGAGGTTCCGGGCCCCACATTGAGAACCACTGACCCTAATTAAATTCATGCAAAATACTTCAACTCACAATTTCACATTTTCAATACAACTTGCTAGTTATCTTACTACTGTGTAAGGCTCTGATTAGTTTCTGCTGTGGTTTCTGACTCTTGTCTCTTAGGAGCCAGAGCCTTTGTTTAAGACCTGTGTGGACAAGCTGGTGAAGGAGCTGGTCATCCAGAAGCTCTCTGAGCCACAACTCATAGAGAAGAAGTAACGACCAGAACCACGTGAGCAGGACACAGGCAACTTTCAGGTTTAAATGAATTAGGTTGAACTGTCTGGTGGTGTGAGCAACGGCCTCAGCTCTAGTCACCAAGGTTCTGTCTGAAAAGTTCAGTTCCTCATTACTGAATGTAGACCCGGGACAACTTCCTGAAGGTTTTGGTTTACTTCCACTTGTGAGCGACACCGGGTGCAAGTGACACAAATGACAAGGTCATGTTGGACTAATGTTTATTTATTTAGGTTCTGTTTTTTCCTTGCATTGATTTGTAAGACCTTTTTGTGACCCATTTCAATCTGGAAAAGTTTCCACCAATGTTCCCTATCTGTTATATAAGGCCCATGTAGTGGATATCTAATGAATAAAAGACTCCCTTTTTTCTTAAACCCTTTCTGCTCATCTGTTCCACAATTATTATGCGGTTGTTTTTCAGTGCGGTAATTCACTATTTCAGTGGAATGACAGCTGCTCAAGTATGAGCACAAAATGTCTTTTTTTAAATCCCTTTTATTATCTTTGAGGGCATTACCCCAGAATCTAGTTATGTATATGTTTTCCCACTAGGTGGAGGTAATTGCTTAACATGAGTGAAGGCGCCATTAGAGAGAATGAGAGTGGTAGTGAGAGAAATGATGGCTTGTTTGAATTATCCAACCTGCCTTGTTTCTTGAATGAAATATAGAACAAACTGTTTTTAAATTAGTAACAATATATCAGAGATTAGTGAAGGTAGTGTGTATTTTGCTGTAGCCGAGCCATGATATCTTAACATTGCCCATGTCCAAGTAGCAATGTCAGTATCTGCGTTGCAATGAAGTGCAGTGTGTTTATCTCCTCAAGCCATAAACCTACAATATTTGCTGTGTGTGCCAAGTCATTATGCAACAGCTTATTGTTGTTTCTCTCTTCTCAGTGAAGACACCTTTAAAGTCACACTGAAATGAAAAATGACTCGCCTTTTAAGCTCATTTTAACATACCATACACCTATTTGACAATTTGTGCCCCAAAAAAAAATAAAAATGTATTGACTTTTTATATCAAAATCTCATTACTTTTACTTCCTGTAAAACAGAAAATCTTTAGTGGTGACTTCATCGTGTACCAGGAGGCGTACATACAAATTCTAACCAATAAAACCATCACAGATTTTTGAACAATCCCGCCCCTCAGCCCCTCCCATCAAATCACACTGGCTTTAGCAAAGTTGTTTGGACCGATGACATGAGAGCTACCTTGGATGGACCAGGGGGGTATTTCACAAAGCAGGATTAGCAAGTTAGCCAGATAACTTTTAAAAGTATCTTCTGAAATTTTGTTTATTAAAAAGAAAAACGTCCTCCCTTGGTTGAAAAAGAGAGAATCAAAAGGGTTCACAGGCAACAGGATAATGGAATGGCCAGCTTCACCCGGTATCAACTTCTGGTCTGCTCTCAAACGAAGAACCTACGCCAACAGAAAGCAGTATACCTCCAAAGCAATGCCTTGGAACAGTCTGCAAGATGCTGCACGAAGTTTCTCACGATCTGAAATTGAAAATCTCAACAAAAGTATGGATGACAGGCTAGTGTCTGTGATTGAGAAGCAAGGCTACGTCTACAAATAGACAAATAGACTGTAGGACTTTGACCTGAAGCTGTTATATTTATCAGCAGTTAAAAAGGACAGACTAAATGTTAGTTATTTTGTCACAATTTTCAACATTTTTGATTTTCCTTTCAGCTAACATATTCGTAAATGTACTTTTTGTTTTGAGTATAATAAAGTGACACACTAGAAACACTAACTTTTATGATTTCTTACATTTGTGAAAGTCAGCATCTCAAAATAAATTGGCCTACTAGTATTACACAATATCTTGGGGTCAAAAGATTTCCAGTGCTTGCCTCATTATTGCAAGATATCTAAAAAAAACACTGTTGCATAATAACTTGACACACTGTATTTCTCAGCATTTCCTTGTTTGAGATGTACTTGGGTCATGAAAACAAACAATGGCCTCACATACCTCACACCTGCTACAAAAAGACAACCCTGACACTGCCGCAAGCGTCCTTATATGGTGCTCAAGTTGGCCAACGGAAAAGACGTTGACTTTGAAAACATAAGTACTTTCTGTTACTTTCACTTTCACCACATCTGGTCTGATCTATGTCATCGCTCTGCTTTGGGGACTCCCGTGGGTGTTGTAACCTAGCAACTGAAAATAATATGCTCCACCTGTAAACAGAGTGATTCTCTCCTTATATAGATATGAGGTTAATTAATTTGGAATTACCCTTTCATACTGCATAGGCCTATGATGGAGAAAATGATCTCCGCCCACCAAGTTTGTTGGTGCCTGCCAGCTTGCAGTGTGAGTTACATTGCAATGTTAGTTAAGTAGGCTCTGAAACGCCAAATGTGGCAATGTTTCTCTTTTGGCAAGCAGATCTCAAAGGGGCGTCTGGCTAGTTCACCCCTTGATGCGCTCCACTGTGCTAAATGAGGCTAAACGTTAGCGGTATTTCACCATATTTTTCTCAGCAACATTCACCATCAGGCCACAGAGCCTAAGATCAATCAGTACTTTATCAGATTTGTATTTGTGAAAGACATTTGAAGAATGGCTTGTTTGAGGTCTCTGTCTTATGTTTTCCAACGAAACCATTGTCCAACAACTTCATGTTTTGTCCAGCAGTGGTCCAGTTGGAAAGGTGACACTGGACCTCGAAACCTTTTACTGTAATGCCTTTTACTGTAATGGTTGGCAGATCATTTGTCCTCCATCCCTCATTACATATGTAAATAATCACTCTGGTAGACCTTTGGGACCAATGTTATTTTTTTATTGGAAAGGAAATTGTAAGTCAGCTGGTATTTGGCTTATTGTAACATTTACCACCAGGTTAAGGAAAAGTTGGCCCTTGAAATTGGACTTAAGCACATCTCATACAAAAACTGTCTGTATATTTGGGTCACTTTAAAGTCTAGACACCACACAGCATCGTGGTTTGCAGGCTGTTAGGCCACTATACCTATCTGTTGTCATGTGTGTAAATGTGATAATGCACTGAGTAGACAGCGTTTTGTATCCCCAAAATGCACAGAATACAGGTCTACCTTTTATGATATAGGACCCCATGCTGCCAGTCATTGTTTGGATTCTGGTCATTTGCAAAACAGTGTTTTTTCAGTAAGAGGCTGATAAATTGTAGGCTACCCTCTAGGTTTATGTGATTGAATGTTTCTACACCTGACAAACAGTGGGTGGGAAGTTTGTCAAGTGAACGCTCTCACTTGATGGAGACCCTGCTCATGTGTGACCACATTTGAGTGACTATAACTATAACTTATACTTTCCCTTCCTGAGGGCATATGGTTGATTAAATCAGAGAGCACATTTCCACCACGCATTACTCATCCTCTCAGCTCAGTAATCCCCAGAGTCTCCCCAGAGCAACAGGCACTTTTTCATCTTGAAAATCACAATGTCTGAATATTTCAGTCAGGCTACAGAAGGTAGATGCTTGCAGTCGGGGCTTGGCACTTTATTATGTAGAGTAAAAACCATTGCATACCCTGGTATAAGAATAGGAATGCCATGGAAAACATGGGGTTATTAAAAATGTTTTTATTTTCTTAAGATAAAAACAGTAAACTGAGGCCAAGTCTACCTGTTTTGATATTTTTGGAGTGCCGTTATGCCATGTTTTCCATGGCTTTTTCATGATATTTTGACTGTAGCAGAGCACCAAGCCTGGATGGGCTACAAGAGGAGGCACATCTGTTGCATATCTCAATCTACTGAAGTTATTTTACCCTTTGAGATTGAAATCATTAGCAAATTATTAACTCTCACATGCAGCCTGGAATCGGTAGAGGTTAACAGGGAATACCACTCAGTGTTATTCCTATGTTCTGGGACTGTTCAACCAATAACGGTGAACATGAACGACTTTCTCCCAAAGCCAGAAAACTGACATGAACCTGTGATGTCATCATGGCTGTCCATAAAGAATGAATTGGGGAGGTGGTTGGGGTGGTGGTTATAAGGAAGGAAACTAGAGAGGAAGCTGCAGCACAAAAACACCAGAGAAGTGTGGAGGGGAATGAGGACCATCACTGGCTACAAGCAAATGAATAGCCAGGCAACAGTGGGTGATGTGGACAAGGCCAACGAGTTCAACCAGTTCTATAACAGGTTTGACACTGAGGCCAAGGTCTGCCCTGCCCCAGCTGGCACAGTTTCACCCGCTCACTCTCCCACCACTTCAGCTGCAGCTTCTCCTCCTCCTCCATCTCCCCCACACGTTTGTTCTCCCATCACTGCAGCTGCAATACCACATACACCTGGTCCTCCTCCCCTGTTCTTCACAGCAGATGAGGTGAGGATGGAGCTGGGGAGGCTGCGCCCTGGAAAGGCAGCTGGCCCAGATGGTGTGTGTCTGAGACTGCTTAAGGACCGTTCAACCCAACTGAGTGAGCCTCTCCAGAGGATCTTTAACCTAAGTCTACAAATGGGGAGGGTCCCGGTGCTGTGGAAAACATCATGCCTTGTACCGGTGCCCAAGTTAGGGCGCCCGGTTGAGCTAAACGACTACAGACCGGTTGCTCTCACATCTTACATCATGAAGGCCATGGAACGGCTGCTGCTGCGCCTACTGAGACCCCAGGTCAAACACGCACTAGACCCCCTGCAGTTCGCGTACCAGGAGCACATTGGAGTGGATGACGCTGTCCTCTACATGCACCACCAGGCTCACTCTCACTTGGATGAGCCAGGTGGTTATGTGCGGATTATGTTTTTAAAATTTTCAAGTGCGTTTAGCCCC
>OMLI01095611.1:0-10867 GCA_900302605.1 Rondeletia loricata
CTCTGTTCTGTTATAGAAGCCTGTTTTGGTGAGGTGGTTATCATTCATGATATTTTTGGGGGGGACAAATTCACCTCTTATAAATATTGGAGGGGACTAGTCCCCCCTGACCCCCCCTAAACCTACGCCCATGCGCCTGACCATCTATGCTCGTCTTAACTGTGCTGCAATTGCAAGACAACCAATCACGGCCCTTAAAGTCTCCGATTATTCTAGTCCATCATATAGGCCTAGATTTGAGATGCTTTCTCTAGTAAGGAAAATGTCATTAAATGCCAGTCCTGGTTTCATTGACCTTTTTCTGACCTAAATGGTGAGCACTGTTTGTATAAAGAGACAACCAAAGATAATGTCAGGGGATCCCAAACTTGGTCATGTCAAAGACCCCCGAATAGATATGCACTGTATTAACACAGAACGCCATTTGATACGGTTTTCTTCCAAGGAACCCCATCTGAGAAGATCTTTGTTTTTAGTTATGGCTGTAGGTGAGGAGGTAACAGTGACACAAATAATCAACCTTATCCATTCTCTCATTGGGCTAACTTGTACTGAGCCAAATAGTAGTGAAATTAAACTTTTGGGGGATAATAGTGTTGAGAGTGAAACATGATTAGAGTGGTCATTCCTCTACACTACATTATTTAATTAATTGGAATAATTTCTGTATATAGACTACAAACTAGTTAAACTAGTCCTTATTTTGCCTTGGGACCCCCTGGAACCTCCTGCCGGATCCAAGGCTCCGGTGAAGACCACCTTAGTCGAGTCCAAGTCAATTCAAAGACCAGGTCCAGTTGAGTTCAAGTCAAGACCAGAGCCAAAGAGACAGAGATCAAGACCAGAGCAAGTCAAATCCTATTCAAGACCAAGACCAAAATAAGCAATAGACAGTGTGCGTCTTTCCAAATGTTAAATTAATGCTTAAGGAGTTTCTTAACAACAAAGATGTAGATCTATTTGCAGGAGCTCTGTACTAAACCCTTCAACATCCAACTACAGTAATTAATGCACAGGATTATGACAAATCAATGCATAAAAGATGAAATGTTAGTTTTCCCTCTGGTGTGTAATCAATGCCTTCAAATCAAAAATACTATACCAAAATTGATTTAATTTGATGCAATCTAGTCTTAATATGCTTCAAAACTGCCTTGATAATTACATTTGACCATTAAATCATATTCATCCAGTTTCCCATTGAAACTGGGGTTACCTCATTGTAAACAGGCAGATAAACCTTATAGAACAAAACCAAGGTTGACCTTACAGAATTATAAGGTTTGGGCCCTCTTAAGAAAAACATCACATTTCTAATAATGCTAAGATTTTGATATTTTGCATCCAGAGTACCATGGCGGGCTATGAAGACAGATTTCACCTCATAGTCTGGGATGCCCTTAATACTTCAGCACTGCACCCTAACGTAGATATAACCTTTTAAAAGGGCAGTGCCACCCATTTTAAGAATTCACATGTTATTTATGTGCCCCGGGACAGTTCAGTCAGTATTTGTGAACTTGCACCGCTCTTCCTAAATCTAGAAATCAGGAGGAAAAAACAACATGAATGTGTTTTTGAAAATGGGTGACGTTCCCCTTTAATTGCAAGCCTCACGAGTCACGACCCTGTTAAGATTACGCAACCTCGACCGGGCCTGCTGCTCCTCGTCCCGGCCGGTAGAGGGCGCTGTGGAGCCGGATGGTGATGGTGATGATGATGAATCATCCACCACACAGCCAGCCACACAGCTCCTCCACCACTCCTCTTCTGACCCGCATTCACCCGTACTGTACAAGCACAGGGGGGTGGAGCGACCACGGAAACCTACTAAAATGCTGTAGAGTTCCCCAGCACGACCGTGGCCATGGCTTTGGCAGTCCCGGCCGTACTCGGCGACGGCGCTCCTGTCTCCACGTACCGCGAGCGGATGGAACGAGGCTACCGGGAAGGGAAGCTCACCGTTTAACGCCCAGACTCACGGTAAAAAAAGCGTTACATTTTTACGCATTGTTGTTTTTTTAAATTTAAATTTCATTTTTACCCCTCCCCTCTCTCACGTGTTAAACCCGGCTCTGTTCCGTGTTTATCGGCTGTACGTTTGACGGGTTCAGGAGGCGGTTTCGTATCTGATTTAAGGTTTTTTGTGAGAGTGAGAATGTGTAGCAGTTGCAGCAGCGAGAGATCCGTTGAGTCAGTTCAGCGCTGCAAGGTGAGCGCTGTCCTCACGTCAACCCTGGCGCTGCGCCGGACCGCGTACTGTACTGCACAGCACAGGTTAGCGTTAGAGAAGGCTCTCTCCTGCTAATACACTGATGCAGATCCACTGTGAGGCATTTCGGCAAGTGTGTCATGTCAGTTTGGCCTACAGTCATTTAGTGCCATGTGCTCTCTGTCTGTCTGTAGGGCCTTTTACCTTGTGGGCCTGGATCATATATGTAGGATGACAGCAACAAGAAACCTTGGCAGTCAACTTGGGTGTTGCAGTTTGACCCCAAAAGGTCATACAGTATGTGTTGTTGCTGTGTGTGTGTGTGTGTGTGTGTGTGTGTGTGTGTGTGTGAGAGAGAGAGACAGAGAGAGAGAACATTGACAGTACCAAAAAGAAACGTAAAGACATAGTAAGCCTAATATAGCTTACTTTTTGGCACACACCCTATCTCCGCCCCACTGTGTGTGTCGGTGGTTTGCACGGTCACTGTTAACATTCCATTGCTGTGACATAAAAATATTTCCATGCAATGAGACTGTGTGTGTCTGCAGCAGAGTGCCAAAGTATGCTTTTAAATGCAGACTTGATATGAATCATGCATGTGCAGGGACTGCATGAAATATGAAATGTGGTTCTTCTCAGCCACTGATGAAGTATTTTTCCAGACTGGTGCGGGTCCATTGCTGCTTGGCAGATGTATGATTTATGATATTGCATGTGGAATAACAGACTTAACCTCATGTTAGGGCTGTTGTAGCCGTAGCAGTGCAGGACTGGGGTGTGTGTGTGTGTGTGTCTGTCTGTCGGGATGATAGCTGGTTGAGGTTAGAGACAGAGTTCTTAAAATGTTCAGTGAGGACTCACTTTGGGTGCAGGGGTCAGAGAGGTGGTGGGGTTGAGAAGGCGGGGTAAAGGAAGGATCTATATACTGGAGTGACACCTGAGCAGGGGTCAGGGGTCGGACAATATAAGTATGCAGAAGTATGGAAAATGATAATTGATCATTTCTAGGACTTGCAAGGTTCAGTAATCGTACAAAACGTCTAGAAAACACGAAAAAAAAGTTGTTGGCATCTTAGCCAACTGGACTGCCAGGATTCCTCAAACATCATGGTTAAACTCAATTTTTAAACATTATTATTAGCAGTACTGTCATAATATAATAATAATCTGTAAAGCACTATTAAAAAACAAGTCTCAAAGTGCCATTGAAATAAAAACCAAACCAAAGAAAATACATTGTATATATACATATACAGTATACGTATGTACATATACAAAGCCATAACCACCGCCACTTAGCCAGCAGCCAGACGTGACCTCTTTTGACGTCCCCCTCCCCCCCCTCCCAGTGCTGCAAGGCTGCGTCCTGGTTTCTGAGGGTGAGGCTTAGTGTATAGAGGGAAGGGGAGCGGAAGAGGGAGAGGGAAGGGGAGGGGGAGAGGGAAGAAGAGGAAAAAAAACAGTCTCTCCCCGCCTGCCTCCGTCTGAAAGAGATCAGTTACATAACCAGGCTGATGTCCCAATCCCAGAGGTCCCACGGCCCTGTTATGTCAGAGAGAGAGAGAGAGAGAGAGAGCGAGCGAGAGAGCGAGCGAGACAATTGTGAAAAATGTAAAGATGATAGAAAAACACTTTGACACCACTGGCTGTGTTCACATGTAACCTGGCTATTGGCCATACTCCGGTCTTATTCAGGCTTTAAGCTGTTTACTTGAACCTTTGATACTGTGCCATGGAGACTCCCTGTTGCCACGAATAAGCCAGTAAACACAATGTTCCTGTCCACAGATGGAACAGTCTGTCAGCAAAAAGGTATGAAAAGGTGTGGCTGCCAGCTACACCCTCCCTCTTTGACTGAGCAGTAATACGTTTCCTCGAATACAGAGGAAAGAAATGATGATCTTGTAGCTTATGTAGCTTCCTGGCCGTGATATAAGCCCTGAAATCAGCAGTTCTCCATTCACTGAGAAACAGTTCTCAAAATCACACTTCTACCAAATAAACGAACGCGAACAAAGCAGATTCTGACAATATATAAAAAAATATAGCTAGTTAGCCAACTAGTTCATGAACATTGGGGTGTGTCTATGTTCGCAACCGCGCCCCTTACACAAAACACAACATGTCTTGTGGCTGCATTGCATTCTGGTCTATTGAGGCTGCTGTCGGTGGAGAAATTGGTCTCTCTCCTCTTCTACGATGGATTTCTCCCTGTATGATTGTTGAACGTCGGTGCAAAATGGCGGCTCTAGAAAGAAGCCCTCGCTCTTTGATTCTGAGGGACTGACACCAAAACCTGACGTTTACCGTTGATGTTTTAGATGATCGCTGAAAAATTTTCTGATGTCAAACTCCATTGTAGCTGCTGGAAATATCTTGACGTGACGTCACGTCGTCTACGATTGGCTAGTTATCTGCGGAATAATAAAAATACACCACCAAACAACAACGTGCAAAGTACATCGCCAATAGCTGTTTTTCTAGCAGTTAACCAACCTCATTAAATCATCATCATACCCCAGCATATACGGTGTTTGAATAATCAAATTGAAATGTCACTGTGTAAATGTTTAAAGTTCAATCGATAAGTTCTATTTGGAGCGTTGTCTTTATCCGTGTTTTGCTGAAAGAAGGAGAGATGGAGAAAGAAAGGGATGAGAAATGGGAGATAAAGAGAGGATAGCCTAAACTAATAGCCTTGTATTTTGAGAGGATTTTCAGAAAGAGAGAGAGAGAGAGAGAGAAAGGAAGTTACCTCCTATAGATGAGAGGATATACAAGTCATACATTATGCCTGACACAACACATGTAAAACAGGCTATACAGCTCTTAAGCGTGCACACACACGCATACAGGGACACACACACACACACACACACACACACACGCGCGCAGGGTATTATGGAAGAGTCTCAGCGCGCTTCCTTGGTACAAGTTTCTTGGAATGTTCTGTTCCCTTCTGTTAAAGCCAGAACATCTTTATTTAATGCTGCCTCTATTAAATTAGCGCAACACACACACAAGATCAGGACGTGCGAGACGTCTCCCACGCAGAAAATCAAACGTCTATCAGTCAGCCCAAGGACAGTTCTCCGTCCCTCTGACAGGGAATAAGACACGTAACAGAAAGGTCCTTCATAATGGTAAAGATGTATGATCGATCGTCATTGAATGGTGCATATTGTAGCTTCAAATGCACAACTGTACATTTGATTTACTTGTAGACCCGTTGATGTTTCCCATGTTGTGGTATTTTAATCTTCAGCTATACGTTGGCCTTGCTGGCAGTCATGTTGCCAAGCCACGTTTGGGATATATCATACAGATGTAGCCGCTGTGGAAGTCCCACTTTCAACTGCATGCTTACTGAACCGCTGCTGCATTTGGGCTCCACCCCCAAGAGACATTATTCAGCTAAATCAATTGTCTGGTAAGTAGTTGGTTGAGAGACAGTTGTGTTTTATAATATAATGAGAATTTTGCTCTACTGTATATAACATTCAAAATGAATTGTCTTCAGTATTATTGCAGGATGAATCCTGGATACATGCAGGACGGGGAACGTCTACAATGGCTGCCGCTGTAGACGTTACTAATGCAGGATAAGTGCAGGATAAAAAACACGAGGGGGGATTTAAACGGTGGCTACCACTGTATCTGGAAAACTGGCCAAGGTCTTCAAGAAATGAAGGTCTGGCACAAAAAAGTGCTGCAATTTTGTCATGGAAAACCTGAACCCTGGTGTTGCCGTCAGGCCGAGCTGTCGGCGTGGAGATGGGGTTTGTGTCTGTTGTTTTTCAGGGGAACCCCTCTGGTTCTGTTGAGTACACGACATGACGTAACCCTAGTCCCCGTCAAAGGGATTGGGATCTACTTCGGTATCATCGGGGTGAAAAATACAAGAAACAACTGGCTGTTCCCCGTTATCGTGTGGTCTCTCTTTCTGTCGCTCTCTCTCTGTCTCTGTCTTTCTGTCTCTGTCTCTCTCGCTTTCTGTCTTGTTCTCTCTCTCTCTGTCTCTCTCTCTGTCTCTCTCTCTGCCCCTCTCTCTCTGTCTCTCTCTCTCTCTCTCTGCCTCTCTCTCTGACTCTCTCGTTCTCTCTCTCTCGCTGTCTCTCTCTGTCTCTCTCTCTGTCTCTCTGTCTCTCTCTCTTTCTGTCTTGTTCTCTCTGTCTCTCTCTCTCTCTCTCTCTCTCTGTGTGTGTGTAGCATATCTCAAGGGGCTTGTGTTGTTTTGAGGGCATAAGAGGAGAAACAGGAAAACCTGCTTTAGTGTGATGAGGAGGTTGACTTCATAACAAGCTCCTGTTCCTTCAGGGAGGCACACACACACACACACACACACACACACACACACACACACACACTCCCGGCGTAGACACACAGTTGCATGCATATATGCAACACACACACTGATCCAGCTCTCTCTCCTAGGGAGAAAGGAACCAAGACCCGCGTCAGGCGTGGCCACAACAGGAAGTGGTCCAGGGGATCACATTAAAGGACGGACTCCCCGCTCAGAGTGAACCTCTGTACAGAGGTCAATGCCTTTACTCCTCTCCTCAGGGGTTTTAGTAATCCTTTACAGTGAAGCTCATGCAGTGACTTTTAAAAGGATATTCACCTGGCATCTTGCGTTTCTTGACATCTGAGAGCGATGGGAAAGATGGGAGAGAGACAGAGGATGGCAGTGAGAGGGATCAAGAGAGAATGAGATGGAAATATGAGAGGCCACATACGCTAAAGGTCATATTCCAGACGCGAACCCACAACGCTCCAAGCGTTTGGCCAGTTCCCCAGTCCACTAAGCCTCCGCAACACCCCCAAGCAATGGCTCTTAACAGGAGAAGTATTACAGTGGTCTGGATGGGGTCTGATGGCTTTCCAGTGGCGTTACTCTTTTATAGTTTCTGCCAGATTTGATAGATTACATTATTATTGTCATCAAACGCTTCTTCATTGTTTTGACAGCTAAAAAATGGATGCTTTTAATACATACTCTGTGGCCTGGTTGTGGCTGGTTGTAGACCTGAATTGATGACTTCCTAACCTCCCGGTGTCATAAAAATGTCGGAGGTTTATTGAAAATCAGCTTGTTAAATCCTCCCCTGGGTTCACCGTAGGATGTGAATGGAGTGGAAGCAACACAAAGCCTGACGGTGTAGTTCAGCTGTGGGTCAGTGTCTTGTTTGTTTAGTAATTTAGACATTTACTCGTTATGTTGTGGGATTTGCTGCGGGCCAATGGCTGTCAGCCCCAGCAAAGCGTCCAGATGCCCTCATTAACACCCATCGAGTCACCAGTTAGAAGATTAACTGTGTTCTGAATTTTCATTAAGCCCGCTGGGTCAAACGGGGCGACGGAGATTCAAGCGGAGGACTCGTTTTGAGACGGATTAGGACGTTTCTCTGATATCGGAGCCATGGCATTTGATTTGAGACAGGAGTTGACCCTTGTTTAAATCAAATCATCTCAACATGTCTCACACAGACGCTGTCCCATGTACTCTTCCCCGTCTTCGTGTCCTTCAACTCATTTAAAGCTGAAAGAGCTCGTCTCTCTTGGCGAGTTTAAAGTGATAATGAAGCATCTTATGGCAGAGCCAATAAGGAACTGTCTAGGCTTTGTGTGGTCAAGATTTAAATACGTTTGGCCTACTGGACTGCTGCCTTTTTCAGTGCTTATATAGCTAATTTTGCCATTGCCTTTATCTTTGATGTGATTTAGATTGTATTTTTGCTTATGTGCATTGTTGTGTATTTAGTTATTTGCAACTTTTATGTTTGTCTTTCTGCTGCCAGGTCTGTTTCCTCAGTCCGGTCCGATAAGAGGTTGATACTTTGTTTTTCAGTCCGTCCGATTCACCTTCACACTGCCAAAAATACATTTGTTAATAAAACCCACATGGTTCAGAATTGGTAAATTGGATTTGAATACTTTGGTTGGTGTTCAGTATAGTTTATGCTGATAATGGCTGGGAAATTACTGTCATCTAGGCCATATTACTCCTATAACTGAAGACTGTTACTCACGACAACAAATATCACAAGATGTGAATTGACAGCGGGTCAAATTGTGTCACAAATGAACAATATTTTCCCATAATTTTCCAAACTTTTGTGTGCAGTTCCCAAACTTATCAAGACTTAGAAATGATCAAATACATTTCCCATATTTCTTCAGACTGACCAGACCTGCGTGGGATCCCTGTACTACATACATATGAAAGAAGACGCTCTGCCATCAGATGTTTGTGTCAATGAAGACCGGCTCACTTCTTCGTAGCTCCAGGTTGGTCATTTTGTTAGCTAGTTACAGTCAGCATGACTGTAGTTTCACCCGACACCAAAACCTGTTTTCTCAAATCCCAATTCCAGCCAAATTGACCCAAAGTGGCAAATGCTCCAGAGTTTGGTTCAACTGCACAAGGGTTCCGATATCTTTGTATTGAAGCTGCCAATAGCCAATATTTTGTGCTGATATTCAATGTCTTTAAATTTGACAATTTTCTTGCCAAAAATTACAAGGATTCAGTGTTTCTTTCGAGTATTTTATTCTTGGCAGGGTGGAAAAGCCTCTGAAACAGCATCATTTACACTAAAACACACCATTGCACCTACACACACACAGACACACGCAATCCAGCACACATACAAATCAAATTTTCTTGCTAACGTCATCTGATGCAGAGTTTTTTCTGTCTGACAGTCTTCACCTCTTCTTCTCTCTCTCCCCCTGTGACACAGTCTGCGCTCAGATTGGCTATTTCAAGCAGAAACGAGGCCTCCGCCAGGCCTCCGCCAGGCCTCCGCCAGGCCTCTCCTATAAGTTAAATCAATACCCAGCATTTTATTAGTTAGTAGGGTAATTGTGTTACGCCTGCAGGGTAGAACAAGCAGCAGCAGGGCAGGAACAGAGCAAGAGGCCTACGCTGCTGATCCGGCAGACGGGGGAAGCCTTTAGGCTTTTTGCTAAAAATGGCCTCAGATAGATCCTTTTAAAATTAGATTAGGAGACGTGCTTTGACACAAAACCCTTATCATATTAGCCTTTTGTTTGTGTTCCAAAACACTACGTATCTACTTCAGCTGTCTGTTATTTCGGAATAACAAGACAGCTGTTTCACATCTAATCATATCGCTCCAAAGTCAAGAAGTCCGGTCGATTCGTGATTTCTGCTGGACTATTTTTTGCAGAAGCTTGTAAATTGCTTTAGCTTGTAATAAAATAATTTGAAATCAATATTTCTTGTCGAACGATTGTCTTTGATAAATAGCCGTATAATCAAAGCAAATCGGTCATTATCGCAGATTTTGCAATAATGACCAGCTTGCTGTACATTATCCCTTACATAACTGATTATATTATCAAAATTGTTATACAACTCTTAAGTTAAAAAAATTATTTCAACACTAATCCCTATTCAGTTTTACTTGCCTTCCAGCAGTCATTTATAAGGGTAGGTGTAACACTTCAAATTGTAGATATCTCACATGTATACAGTGAAAGTTTGGTGAGTGCAGTGCAAAATGAAAGAGCAGTTGCATAACATACAATACAAAGAGACAAACCAACTCAATCACATTGGCCAGGATGCTGTAGTTCAGCGGGATAATTGTACAGCAGTGTTTCCCATATCATTCTATATTATTTATTTACGTAGTTGGTTAGCAGGAGCGGGTAATGCGGTACTTACATCATTAATTATACAAAGCTTGATCATCCTTTGATTACCCTATATTTGTCTGTTTTGGGTGAGCATTGAGCAATAAAGGAATATGACCATTATCCAATAATGTCTTTACATTTCTCCAGTGCTGAGTAGGTGTTTGTGTGTGTGTGTGTGTGTGTGTGTGTCTCTGCTGACTGGAAGTGGTAGCTCCCCCGCTGTTGGAGAAATGTACAGACAGTGGATAATAGCCGTACGCTCTTATTACCCCTGTTGAGTGAATCTAGGGTAAACGGAGCAGAGAGATTAGTGCAGCGATGGGAGTCGCAGATAGACTGCTCTGACTGGATCCTCATGGATCCTCATGGATCCTCATGGAGCCGCTCCCGCAAACTGATGTGATGTGATGCGACGTGACGTGACGTGACGTATTGTGACGTGATGGGTGATTTAATTTGATTTGATGTAATGTCATGTTTCACACTCTTGAGTCTCTTTAATGCAGTTTCACAACACACACACACACACACACACACTCACTCACACTGCAGCTGAAAGTGTCCCAATTAAGATTGTTGATGGTATAAATGGTATAAAATCTGATCCTGAGGCATGCGACCTACATCCGACTTGTATTTGAACGCTCATATCCGAATTTGTCGTTAAAATGACGTAATTGCAGCCAAAGCGCGTTGGAGTCGTGCGCAAGGTTGTGCACCGCCTGAAATTTGAAACGATGCGGTCACTGTAGCCCTCCCTCCCATAGATTCACTGCTGTTCTATCCATTCAAGGTCTGTGACTATGGTGGCTCGAGAGGAACGCGATTACGCTAGTGTGTGAGGGGGATAGTTTCACTTTCACAATCGTACTATATCCCTGCAATATGCGCACGTGCCATATCGGATGCAGTCGGGAAATCGTTTCATAGACTGTCACTATACAACCGAGAGTTGTACAGCCATGTGTTACTGGGATTTACTCT
>OMLI01095631.1:0-14386 GCA_900302605.1 Rondeletia loricata
GGCACACCTAGGGCAAATACAGCATTCTAATTGGTCGAGACGTGTCACGTGGGTGTGCATTATATCTGTATACCCCTGCTAACGAGAACAGACCAAACAGACCTGTAGAATTTGCTCACAGCTAAAATATCAAACAAATATAAATGCGCACACCATACTGTAAAATGCACTTCTAATTCATGGAAGTAGACCGGTTCATTAGCGACACCTGGTGACAAAAATACGTTACTATCGGCTACATGATTACGTTATGATTATCTAGTTTTTGCAAGCTTAAAGTTATGTTTTTCTCAGCGTGGAATGGTGAGCAAAAAATTTTTTCCACTCACTGATGATAGCTAGCTAGTAGCAGCAGCAGGCACTAGCAGACACTACTTTTTCTCCCAGTCCCAGTGATTTTGGTAGAAGCAGGCACTATTTTTTCTCCCAGCGATGACTGACGTTGGTTGTGATTCATGAATAAAAAAAATTCTAAACTTCAAACAGATTGTGAATTAAATACTTTGGCAAGTTAGCCGTGGTATAAGCGGGATAATGCATTGGAAGCAAGTCATTTATGAGAAAATAACCGCACTTCAGGGGGGTAAACAGCCCGACGCGAATGTTGTATCTTCTCAGAGCTTCTACAAAACTATACTTGGCCTGTGGTAAGAGTTGTTGTTCCCAGGTGTTAAGTGAAGGCTCTAATTGTTTGACACATGCTTTGAGCCAGTTTCCCTTCTCTACAGGGACAGGTACGGTACACTGCCATTCCACGCTAAATTAAGTTTCATTTGCTCATCTACATTTACATCCAATTACACGTGTAAGACTCTCCTGGGGGTCTTAAACACCTCAGATGTTGTAGACTTACAACTCTGTAGTGTCTATCTGGTGGTAGGCAGGGAGTCAGGGGTAAGTATAGCCAAAACTGCAGGGTGTTTCAAACAAGCAGTGTCACTTCTGCTTGTCTGAAGCCTTTATGACTTTCTCCTCAGTTTAGCCCACAATTATGTGTGATACTGGCAACCAGGGGCTGGTTGTAACTGCTGTTCAAGTTCAAATGTAGCTTGGTTATAATGAGCTACTATGTCCTGAGTATGCATTATTTTAATACAAGCGGTTTCATATCATTTGAAGTAGAGCCTGCACACCTTGATCTCCGTTATAACATGACTTTATTTATGACAACATTTCGATCCTGATCTTCGTCAGGTGACAAAGATCCAGTGCGGATCGAGAAACATTGAGTGATGCTCGCTCGCCCAGTGTTACAGTCTTGCATGTTTGTAACTGCAGTGTCTAATCTATGTGTGACAAAACATATTTTTAGCGAACATTTTAGTTACAACTAGATTGAGCTAGCAAAGCAGTTTTGCATAACAGGTGTGGAATTTATTAAGTTTTGCCAATCCTAACTAAACATTGTGGCTAACAGGCTAACTATGTTATGGTACTGAAAGACAGCTAACCTACCAGAGTGTAGCAATATACAGTAGTAGAGTGGATATATTCTTCTTTACAATACATTAGTGAATTATGTCATTATCCTGATTATTCCAGGACTGTAGTAACTTAAACTACAGCAACAGTTGCACACCTAGCTTGGCGCCACGGGGCTGTATAGCATCTGTACTTGTCTGTGTATTTGTTCACATACAATCAAGTAGAATAATTCAAAGTGAGTCCCCTTTCTGTTTTTGAGGCTCTATCTTTGTGCTCTAAGTGAATCCGGCACAATTTGCGGGAAATAATACCCCAGGACAAATAGGAATAAGGAATTTTGCATAGCTGGTACAACTCAGCCTAGTCTGTCAGAGAGACTAGTGTGTCTTTGAAGAATTATTTGTCTAGAAATCTAGAGCCAGAGAACACTATTGTCATTTGTTGATATATTTAATGCAATAAAATGACACTGTCTAACATACAGCCACAAAACAGAAAAAAAATATCAAGCTCCTTTGTGCAATATTGTGAAAGGTGACTTCAGTGACTCCTCAAACATCCACTTTAAATAAACTATTATGTACTAATAGCAATAATATAAAAATATTAAATATATTACATGTCACAACATTTGAAAAGCATATTTTGGTCTCATTACAAATCAGATTTTATTAACAGTAGTTTTCCAAACCATCTAATCAGCACTCATCCATTAATGTCTGTATAGATCGATATAGACCAACTCACAGTAGCTGAAACAAATTATAGTATTCCATCTCTGGCACTTTACCATAACAGTCAGTGAAGCAATGCATGACCTGTACTCTGGTTCAAGCCTCACCTCATATTACAGTGTAAGAGTGATTGGAAACCAAAGTGGCACTTACCTTCCTGGGCTGAAAATCATATTTAACACAATGCTGGAAACCTTTTCCTTTTGACTTGAGTGATGTCACGATCAAACAGTTGCCAACAAAATGTGCAGAGTACCCAATGCCCTTGCTGGTGCGAAAGCTGTGAATAGAAAGACGTAAATATCATGAGCTGCAAACCTGACAGACTGAATCTAATTCATTTATCAACAAGCAGGATATAATAGATGCTTTTTCAAAGTGCATAAACACTGAAATCCTAGTGAGGAGGAAGGTTTTCTGATTGCCAAGTCCAGCTGGCTAAGACCTTCTGTGCTTAAAATGTTAAACATTTTCACGTGCCTTTGGATATTCTCATTTTCCCCTTTAGCAACACTGATACACATACTAACCAATAACTGAAGTGCAATTAGTGGCTTTCTGGATGCATAATGAGATATGGAGTCAATAACATTCTTGAATCCCCTGTGCTAGACAGTAGACACTAAGCAACTTGTGATAGTAGCTGACAGACACTTTAAGATAATTTAAGATTCTTCTGAGAATTAGAATATTAGACTAAATCGATCAGAAGAGGAAAATACCCTAGGTGAAACTGTGAGCAGAGACCTTGTACAGCCGAGCTCTCACCCCCCACACACACACACACACAAACAACCTTACAATACCACACTAGTTCTCTCTTCTTTCCCTGCTTGAATTTGACAACAACATATTTGCATTGCTGACATCTACACACTACACTCCCACTAGGATCAACTGAAACGAACACTGACCGCTGTGGCAGGGCTGATAAAGAGAGATCATGCTTCTATGTTGTGGGATGCATGCAGGGCTAGAGGGAGGTATAGAGTCCCAGACCTGGCTACTGCTTGTGATTACCCTCTCTCCCCTTCGTATGAGATGGAGAGCAGTGCCAGCAGCGTTGGTCTGCTTCTGAAGAGACGCTTTTTGTTTTTTTTCCTTCAGACCCTGCCACTGTGCTATGAGCCACTCAGAGCAATGCATAAACAGGATTAGCATGCCGTATCTCACCATTTTTGTGACAATAAGAACAGAAATGGTGCCACATGAATACTAATAACTCACTGTAGCTTAACCAATATTTATTTTCTCTTTTTGATGTTACACAGTAGAGAAACGCAGAACAAGACCTTCCAAGGAGAGTGGACAGACAGTGTTGTCCAGCGAAAGCAATGGCGCCCAGCAGATGATAAACAGTGAACTAAATTATAACTGTTATCTTTGACTAATTAGTGTGAACATTATCCCCTCTCAGCCCACTCTACCTTTTCATCTTTATCCATTCTCTCTTTCATTCCCTTCCACAACTCCTTCATATTGTCCCATTCTAATCTGTGCTTTTCTCCCAAGGCTCCTCTCCCAGATAGCCTGAACAGCAGCCGATAAACACTGCACTTCTGGGTTATTGATTTCAGCACTAATTACCCACAAGCTTCTACAAGAGCTTATGCCTTATGTGGCAGACATTAAAAACTAAATGAATACAAATTTCCACAACGCCTCGCCCTGCAGCACTCTACCCAGCCCGTACCAGCCACTGTAGTTCAAGCCTCCATAGGTTTTAATCTCAATAATCTAGCCTTATTCCCCTTTTCTCTATTATAATTCACAACATGATCTGGAAAAAATGAGGCCCTTTCACAAACCACATTACATAAACATTGAGTTGCCAGTATGTGAAAAATAGTGCGTCTGTAAAAGACATTTTAACCTTGAAAAACAAGTTCCAGTCATAATCTGTTTAGATGGGGAAATCGCTGTAGGTCACAGAGTATCAGACAGAATATTGCTTTGTCAATAAAACCGCTGGTACCTTTATAGGTCTCTGCTAAAGGGGAATGTTTTCTAATACAAAGCTAAACAATTACTGTAGATTGATGACCTAGACCTACGGCACCTGTGAGAACACTGGGTGTGTACTAAATATGTACAAAAAATCCATATAACTGTTGTGTACTCACCAGTAAAGATATGGTTTATCCTTGTCAACATTGATATTATTCAAGGGATCCATTCTGAACCAGGTGTTGAGAGTGAACCCATTCTGATATGGCCACTTAGCAATAGGAGGTAAAGCAATGGCCTGGGGACAGAAAACAAAGATTGCAAAAGAGTGGGATTGCTTCAACAAAATCATTTTTAAAGGTAAAATGAAGCCATCTACAAATGAACTTGAGTAAAAACTTACTGAGTATCTAGTTATTCTATTATGGTTAATTATGATGATTATAAAAGCAAATTAATTATGTTTTAAGCCTAAAACTTACTGCAAATACAATTTATAAAATCAGCTCTCAAGGTACAAAAAAAAAAAACTCTTCCAACAGATTATTTTATCAAGCTAATTTATTTTTATAATATTCAATAATACATAATAAATCACATACATTTGAAACCACAGCTGTAGAGCCTATCTTACATTGGGTGGCCTTCTGCACTGTGTTATTGGCTGACTGATTGCATTATAATCCCTGCTCATGCTAACACACACACACACACACACACACACACACACACACACACACTTACTCATGTTGAAATACCCTGCCCTCACTTGGACCTGCTCTGTCACTTTATGCCAATTTCTCTGCAAGAACTAATAAATACTGTATTTCACATGAGATCCACCAGTCCTCTAGACATTATACCCATCAAATTTCTCAAAGAGGTCATTGGGGCTATTGGACCTACTCTAGTCTCTATTGTAAATTAGCTCCCTGATGACTGGTTGTGTCCCTGACTATTTTACGATGGCAAGTGTCCAGCCTCTTCTGAAGGAACCCAACCTTGATTCTGTTTAATGCCTATAGGCCTACTTTTAAGTCGCCTTCTATCTCTAATATTCTGGAGAAAGTAGTTTAAAGGAACTCTTTGCAATCATAGAAAGAAATGACATTTTTGAAGAATTTCAGTCAGGTTTTTGCCAGCACAACAGCACTGAAACTGCCTTTCTAAAGGTTATTAATGATCGCACTAGCCAGTGAGTGCTCTGTGCTAGTTCTCCTCGATCTGAGCACACCGCTTGACAGCATTGGCACTCTATATAATTAGGCAATGGGTTGGTATCTCTGGGACTGCCCTGAAATGGTTCTCATCTTACCTGTCAAATCAAAAATGTTGTGTTTCCATTGGTGACCATGTGCTACAACTTGGCTATCTCATCCACTGGCATGGCATTGCCTTCCACTGCTATGCTGATGATACTCAACTATACCAGCCAGTAAAACCCACTAACTTCAGTAAGTTGGCCGTATTACATTACTGTTAGCTGATGTTCAGGACAAGATGTCTCAGAATTTTCTGCATTGACACTAACAAAACTGAAGTTCTTGTTATTAGCCCTGAATGCACTTCAAGACAAATTCAATGGATTCAAACACTGATCATTTAAACATGTTAATGGTCTATTAAAAGTAGCAATAGTTGTCATTGTATTGAAGTAAAACATTTTGTTTATTTCAAAATGTCCTTGAGTAAAAGTACTAAATTAGGCTACAATTAAACAGGTGTACAAGTCCTCGAAAAAATCTACCCAAGTAACTGCAACCAAACTCTATAGCTTGGAGAGAGCATATAGCATGGCAGCTTGAGTCTACAGTTGAATTTTGAGAGTTAAACGAAAAATCCACACTAAAACACTTTAACACTGTTTAATTAACAGCTATTGGTGATGTACTACCTTGCATTTCTGGGCCTACTTTGTGGTGTATTTTTCTTATTTCTGTTGATAACTGGCCAAACGGAGACGATGTGGCATTGCATCAAGATATTTCCAATGCAGCTACAATAGAATTTGATAGCAGAAAATGTTTCAGCTATCAGAAACATCAACAGTAAACATCAGGTTTTGGTGTCAGTCTCTCAGAATCAAACAGCAAGGGCTTCTTGCTAGACTCACCATTTTGCACCGGCGTTTAACAATCATACAGGAGAAATCCATCATAGAAGAGTAAGAGATACCAATTTCTCCACTGACAGTAGCCTCAGTATACCAGAAGCAGCCACAGCAAGACATGTTGCATTTTGAGTAAGGGGCGTGATTCTCACCTGAAAAAGCTCTCACTAACTTGCTCTTACTATGCTATCACTATTGCTTTCCACCTAGATGTACAACCCACAGCTAAATGCAACAAGTTCATGCCTGTTCTCTGAGGGTTGTTGAAAGTAATTCTGGGAAATGTAAGAAATTACCAAATTAATTAGAAGTAGACGAGGCAGGTTGAGGGAAGGTGGGTACATCAAAAAAGTTAATTACAACACTTCATCACAAAATAACTCCAGGAGTGCACTGTATATCAGATTGATTATATATAACAGTGTAAGAGTATCTGAGGGTGGATTTTTCCTTTAACTGTACAAACTTCTACCATCCTTTAATTTTCACATTTTATTCTGTGTATCTAGTTTCTGCTTTTTTCTTTACTCCACACATGAGCTACACATGCATATGCTTGTATTCATCCCATTTCAAAATTAACTGCAGAATGGGAAAATTTGAATGCTCACTGCTGCGCTGCGACCAGGAAAGTTGAAGAAGGTATCTGGACCGTGTCTCTGGGGCATCTGATTCAGCACTGACAGCAGTTTGACCGCATGCTTTGGCTGCAGGGGAGGCAAAGATAAAAAAAGTGTAATGACAAGACTGTTAAAGCGTTGGACAAAAACAACAACAGATTAAAGCTGCAAGCAGCCTCGAAAGGTAGTCGCAGCACAAGTAATTCACCAAATACATGAACCGCCTGATCTGGAGCTATTCAGGACTGGTGCGATAACTCCCCCCAAACAAAGTTGCTAAATGGTTTGTTGATATGGCAACATTATGCAGTAATGATCTGGCCTCTACCCTTTGACCTATGCAGCATGGTTAAACCTACCAGGGGTGTGAGCCCCCGCTGGTGTAGTTCTGAGGGTCACAGAGACACAAGCTTCTCTACCACATCAAGGCGGCAGGCCATAAGAGACGTTTTTTGTTTTAGTTTTTTTAATAATCAAGACCACACTCTGTATAACACTAACTATATATGAACTATTAACTATATATTAACTATCATTTGAACCATTAGCGTTAGCAATAGCTACATTTTTATTGCATGCTTTTTCTTCATTTTATAGGCTATTGCTTCCAAACTTGGTGAGATACCCCAGGGGCTCGTCCCAGATGTGTCTCCCAATGTTCAGTGTGAAGTGGACTTCTGATTGATAGATATAATTTGAGCCAATAGTGTTAGCAATAGCGAAAAGTTAATTGCATGCCGTGCCTTAGTTTTTTAAGCAATTTCTCCCAAACTTGGTGTGGTCTATCGGGGCCTTGTTCCAGATGTGCATGTCAAGTTTCAACATTCTAGGCCACTGGAAAGTGGACTTGTGATTGCGATATCGCAAGAACCTGATTGGCTAATAACTCAGCCGTTCTTTACCCAATCCCTTAGCTTTATAAAATTGTGGTTCAGACATGTCCATGGAACATGTATACCAAATATGGTGTCGATTGGAATTATGGTTAATGAGAAGAAGATTTTCAAAGTTTTGGCCAAATTTCCAAGATGGCGGAAATTCTATTCAGACGGACCTTATGGGTCCTTGAGGCAAATTTGTTCAGCATGAGAAATTATGCCTATGTACCAAGTTTCAAACGGGGTGGCGGGGCTGAGTCTTTACGTTTGACTGCTTATTATAGCGCCCCCTGTGGCGAAATCGGTACCGGAATGGTTGGACACCTACCTATTGGGGTTTACTACCCGTGTGCAAAGTTTTTTTTAAAGTTACCAATCTACGCCCGAGCTATAGCCGTTTTCCTGGAAGAATAATAATCCTATCAATAACAATAGGTATTCGCCAGCTAAATCTGCGAATACCTAAAAATCGACAAACTCTGGCAGTGTCTTGACCGCAGACAGTCAATACACTGTCAATTACCTCATTCTGCAGTATGCCAATAGCAGAACAAGCCCCGAACAGATCAGTGTGATGGCTCTCTAGGGGCAAGCCATGTGTCAGTGTCACATTGAGGCACACACTTCTGTCCAACATACTGCATCTGGTCCCTGCTATCACTCACCCAGAGGCCCCCTTCCCCTCGCAGCATGCTGAAGAGAAGCTTCAGCTCCTTCACTGTGATGCTGTAGCTGGCCAGCACTCCCAACATGTCCACTAGCAAGTCTTTGAAGGCAAGATAGCATGCATGTGCACCAAACACACACACAGGCACATATACACCCCCACACACACACGCACATACACACACACACACACACACACACAGAGGAGGAAAAAGAGGAGAGAAATAAAAAAATATGAACACCAAATGTAGTTACATTTTGAAGATATTAGATTTCCCTGTATTCCAGAGGGGTGGCCTTCACAGCACAAGACCATTGTAAGTATTCACATGCTTCATCTCCGGAGATAATAAACTGTCAATTTAGCTTAATTCTCACTGAGTTCATTGTGTGTGAAATTCCATTATATTTATCAGAGACACTTCCACTAATATTACTCGGAGATAGAAACGGACTTGTAAATCAAAGTGATGTCTAAATGGAAAATTGTTTAACTTAGAGGTTGCCTGAGTAATACCATATGGAAATTGGAAAATGCATTTCATTTCGTATTCATCAGTTGAATCATAAGTTACAAGTTAAGGTATTAATGCAATTTGCACAGTGCAAAATATTAAAGTGACATGGACTTCCACAGTAAATAACAGTATAGTGGCTTGAATACAGATTAGAAAAACACATAATACAGAATACATACAGAATACATTCCCAAAATACATTTTGGAGAAAAAAAAATTTGTCTGGAGTTTATGATTCAATATCTCTAATATATTGAGGATCCAGTACGTAAAAGTGTAATATTTTTGTAAACCAATGACTTAAGTTGCCTGCTATCCTTTAAAAAGTACTATACATTTTTAGAATTTCACTTTCAGTTTCATTGTAAGAGTAGATGTGGCTTTTTAAAATGGTTGATATCTCATTTTGGAGTCAAACTTAAAACTAAAACAGAAAACAGAGTTTGTGGCGAAAGTCTACAGGGGTTCAGTTTAAATTTATTTTGTTGCCAAAGGCTTTCTGACAGTTAGGTTACAGTGTATGTAATGCAGTATCTATAAACACTAGGTGCATTGGAAAGTGAATACACACTGCTAAAACATAGAGTACTGCAATCTTTGGATAATTTGCATAGTATGGTCAATGGTCATTCATTTATACAATAGGGCATCTAGAAAGACGGTAAAAAGGCCAATCGCTTGAGCTAGTGACAAAAACAAAAAGGGGATGACAGAAAAAAAGATTTTACGTAGTTGGAATTACAGTAGAATAGGGGAAATTCTATTTTTATTATTCTTTAATCTTATAGTAAATGGAACTGAAAATGTAATATTCCTTAACTGCCATTCAATCTCATTATAAAACACACTGTGACAACACTTTTTTCTGTCTTCAATCCTTTCAAGTGCCTGCAGAATTTCAATATGTTTAAAGGATGAACTAAATCCACATCCACCTTCCTACACCATTTGGCTTTTGCACCTAGCCCCATAACAGCTTACTGACAATGTTACTACACAGACAATGCAGTCAGGTTGCTTGAAAATGAAATAGTTTTTTCCAGAAGGGGATTACTCTTAAAGTGTTATCATTGAGCTCTGGTAAATGGCGAGGTAACCTAGATTATTGAAGAGTAGAGCTTGCAGATGGAAATTTGCTTTTTCCATGCAAAATGTATATATAGCAACTTTTCTAGCCCATTGTCACTCCAAATGCAGATCTATTAGAAGATCTACCATGCACTTGATATGGGCAGAAGATCAAGTCTGCTGCCAGACTAAGAGCCCCAAAACAAGCAGGCAGAATGCACACCTATTTGCTAGTGGACGTTAACATAATAACAATCAATCTGAAGATGAATGTACCACAACTGCCATTGAATTTTACTAAAAAAACAACAACAACCAAAGAATCCCGCTCACACCAATACCATACCTGCAATCATGTCATCCACAGAGCTCATTTTGAGCAGCACTTGCTCGATGAGGCCCACCTCTGTGCTTGTCTGCAGGTTACGGACACTTTTGCGAAGGATGGCGGTGAACATGCTCCAGATCTCAGCCTGGCAGGTGACGTCACAGTGCTCCAGCAGCTCCACCATACAGCCGATGCTTTCCGCATCCTGGATGATGAAGGTCGTCTCCAGATCAAACTCGCCGCCCACCAACTGCAGAGTAAGATGGGACAGAGAGAAGGTGGGAACAGAGGGTAAAGAACAAGGGAAGGAGGGGGGAGAGGGAGAGAGAAGGTCTGAATTGAAGCCCTTTCATTTTATTACAGTCCATCCGGTGCAGGAGGCAATTCATACTGAGGCTTGTACCTGGGAATGTCCTAAGGGCTGTCACCTTATAACATCATCCAAAACAGATGTGTTTACATTCTGTGTTCAACATGGCAGACGGCATGATGCTCCAGACACATGGCTTAAGCACTAAACTTTCACACCAAGCGGTGTCACAGTTTGACCCAGCTTTCAACCAACCCTGTTCTTGATCAGGTTGTTTCCGTGAGATCGACTTACCCGAGTGGACCCTTTAACGACCCACGTATTTCCCGGGTCACTAGTCCAGCGTTAAAGGGGTATTTGAGGCACACTGGCCAGCACTGGAAGAAGAAGGTGGAAATCGCTTTCCTTCTAAAAGGTTTTTATTCGATTTTAAACACCCACGAAAATCCAATCACTTGACGTTTAATGGAAAGTGGAGGGGAAGGGAATGCTCATAGACCTACTGCCCTTTTGAGTCACAAATGATCATTACTATTAAGAAAGTAGAAAACAACAAGCAATAATGCCATTCTTAAACTTCTTTATAGCCATAATGTCCGATAGTGATGATAGCGAAGCGATGTCGCTGCGGCATTAAAACATTTTGACATATCGCCCAACCCTAGTGGGCATCAAATCAGGCAGGTGGAAAATATACCTAGATACCAATAGCACATTACTGTAATTGACAGGCAATAGCTAAGCAAGATCAAAAGCAGTCTAGTTTTTACCTATGGAAGCAGACTAGTCCATGGGGATATGAACCCTCACCTCAACCATCATCAGATCTTGGTGCATTTACATTCCAATGTTGTGTGACACTTGATTGTTTTGATTCTGCGATTGAAGAGACCGTCCCTCATCAGAATGCAGTCGTCGTGTAGGTTACCACAGAGGTGAACACTACAAAAGCCAGTTGCCTTATATATTCTCTCACAGGTATCATTTGCATCTATGTGTATAAAATATAAAACAAAAAGTGGACAGGAGAAAAGAGGGAGTCTTATAAGAAATGCTGCACTTACAATAACCTATAAAACTGCCTCAGTTTTGATAGACAAGGAGTATTTTCAACAGCTTACAGTTAGCTTATGTGGGGAAATTTTAAAAGGCTACATATCCTCAAAAACATCCTCAAGCTTAATATTCAGCCTGAAAACCAGACAGACATCTTCATCAGTGACTGCTCAGTGAGGCAGTAACAATGATCACACGGGACTTCACAGCTTGTGAACTTAGGGGTGGGGGTAATATGCAGTCTGAGTCGGCTCAGTGGCCGAGCTGTGCAGATGACTCCCATAAAGCCAGAGCGTGCTGTAACAAGTCCTTCTTCTAAATATAGTCACGATGTTAACTGGGATGCAAAATGAACAGACCGGCGGCAAGCTCTTCTACTTCACAGCCTCTCATTATCGGCGTGCAGGCCACCCTCTGTGCCAAGCTGCCAGTCCCTCCTACCACCTGCCTACTGTCATCACGCATGTCCTGCTGCAGAAAGACAAACAGACATGTGTTTGTCCACAAAACACAGTAAAGCAACACCTTGATGCTTCACCATTCTGTCAGGCAATGCATGCTGCAACTGGTTGCCCATCCACAAAATCTAATTGGGTAGTGAAGGCTAGTCAAAGGACAGATGACAGGTTCACATTCAAGCAGGTGGGAGAAAAAGGAAAGAAATAAAAAAGGACAACAGGAAATCTAAACGTATTTAAGCATTTTATTTAAAAGGAGAGTGGGCAGTCAACTCACCTTTAGTATTTTTAGTTATTTAGATAGTTGCAAAGCAGAGAGGGAGACCGAGCAGGCGAGTAGGGGCATGCATGTGCCTCCTGAGGCAGCGGCCTCATCCATTTAACTATCTGTACACACTAGTAAGCAATCCATTACACACAGAATTTACATAAAATCAAAGTCAAATGTAACTGGCATTATACTGACAAGCTACTAACCAAATAAGACATTGTTGAGAAGGCAGGGTGTCGAATAACAGAACAAGAGAAAATCTAATGTGAAATCTATATGGCACCCGTTACATTATGTTCCATTCTGCTTTGTTTTAGAATCTTAGAGTTTCAGCGCAAATGCAAATGTCTTGTTATCAAAGATGACTAAGACTAGTGGGAGGACATTTTCATATGTGCAGCACTATGCAGTGTAGAACAGAAAAAGCTATTCATGTTCAATTAAATGTAACGACAAAGACACCCTTTTCAATGAATACAGCTGAGGCCATTAGCTGAAGAAGACAGGAAAATAGTGGTGGTTTTATGAATTAAGAGTAACAAGGACAAAATCCTTTGTTTGTGCCATAAGAAACACCAATATATCAATTGATAATGTTAAATAAGTGCCGATTTTTTAAGGATCCCGAGGTTGTCAGAGAGCACAATGTTCGTCTATATGCGCATCAGTTATCAGCCAACAAGAGGCTCCCCGTTGCACTCATGATGACATTCCAGAGATTATATTGCATGCTAGTGGCAAAGAGGGAAAGAGAGATGTGAGGTCTAGGCTGAACCCCATCATTCTCCCCTGCCACCCCCATTAATCACACCATTCACACGCAAGCCACGATCTTGAGAAGCAGTGTAATTGCAGATTCAGATCCCCAGAATAATATTCACCCATTGTGCTACAAGAGGTATATAAAGACATTAAATCACTGATTACACACTTACCACATGGAGAGCAGAGCCTCTCTGAGTCACACAAGAATTGTGTCAAGAGTTAATCACTACACAATCACTATGATCATAAAAACCTACTTGCTGTATAATAAATGGAATGCTGTTTCTACCTGGCTGTAATCGCGAGCGCTGCCCTTGTTACTGCGGACATCATCGCCAACCGTGCCCCCATCTCTCTGCCTCTTTCACCCCACCTGTTTCTTATATCACAGTCACTGCCTATATTACTGTCCATTACTTTGTTTGTCCCGGCACCTATTTCACGCTCAGCCGTCCCGGTGGGGGATTCCTCTTTGACTTGGCCCGCCCAAGGTTTCTTCTATTTTCTCCCCTACTAAGGTTTTCTTGGAAGTTTTTCCTTGTTTGCTTCGAGGGTCTAAGGTTGGTGTTGCCGGGTAGGTTAGGCTTTGTAGAATAGGTAGGGTTGCTATGTCCTGCTAACGTTTTCTATTGTGTGTCTTGTGCTTTGTTCTGCTTCACTGTGTTTGTCTTACATTATTTTGTAACTCTATTGATTGTTGCTTAGTTAGTTCTAGTTTGACTCATTTCCTTTGAGAGATGCTTGTGATAAAGAGCTATATAAATAAATGAACATGAAATTGAACCTGTAAAATCAAATTCATCCTGTCGTACTTTCAGAAAGAGGTACATTAGCTCTAACGGTAATATTTATAAATAAATAAAAAGTGTATTTAGTGTCCATTTCTCTGGAGTTTCTTAACCCATCAACTCTCTATGCAGTCAGAGGCTGCTGCACTTTACACCTCTAGTAGTCCAGCTGCCTAATGAGCACCATGGAGAAGCTGTGTGTGGGTGCGGTATCACCATTCAACACATTGAGTTATGCTATGTGCAATAATGGCCATTACAAATTCTCATGAGTAGAGAAATAATCGAAGTAAACAAGAGGCATGTACATGAATTCCCACAGAACAAAAACCCACATGAGCTGAAGGCTAGCCCTCTCCAGAACTCAACACAATCATGAGCTGAAGGCTAGCCCTCTCTAAAACTCAACACAATCATGAGCTGAAGGCTAGCCCTCTCCAAAAC
>OMLI01095634.1:0-13235 GCA_900302605.1 Rondeletia loricata
CTTCCTTGCCTCACTCCCTTGCTCCTCTCCTCTCTTCCTTTCTCCGCTCTTCCTCTTTATCCACTCCTCTCTTTGTTTTGTTTTTTTAAGATGGAAGAACAAAACACCCACAAATTATGCATGTTGCCAAAAACAGTAGGCTACTTTTGATTGATTGTTGCAAATAAATCTGATCTCAGTTTAGGCATTTTCATTACAGTCTTTATAACGTTAATGCTTTGGTTTACCAAACATCAGTAACATCAATTCACCCACATAAAACGGTTTCATAGCAATTTAAACCTCAGTCGTTTTTCATAAATAGAGCCTGGGCAGTTTATTAAAAACAATGTGAACAAGAGCAGTCCGAGAGATTGCAAGTCGAGCCCGCCCGCAACAATTCTGAAAATAATCGGCAGCCTAGGTGCGGACATATGGTTTCACTGTGTGAAGTTTCATAACAAACGGTCCACTCCTTACTGAGTTATGACCGCGGACACACAGACAGACAGACAGACACACAGACAGGGTCATTACAATAGTCTCGCTTTCCCCTCCGGGCTCGACTAGCCCCAAACGGATGCTAGATGGCTTTGATTCTGATGTGCCATTACTAGCGTCCCAATCTCCGGCGTACTAAACTACATACCTTCATCGTGTTGTAGCGTTCGGTTTCCAAACGGCTGCTCCGTGGCTCAAACCACATATTATCCTTGGCCTTAGTATCATGACGACGATCCCATCAAAGTTGCAATAAAGCCCTTAGTTTTCCCAAAACACAGCTTTAGGGAGCTGGGAGCTACAGCTAATGCTACCTCACTGATGACATCGCCTCTATGCTGCCCCACGCACAGGTCACGTTGCTCTCCAGATTAAAGGTTCCTCGGCAATATACCAAAAGAGATAAGGGGTGCGCACAAAACAGCTATAAGCAATTTCCCCCTATAAAAAACATTGAATAGATTTTCGAAATCTCAGCAGGAACGCCGTTCCCTCCCGACTTTTACTCCCGGAACGGCGTTCCCGTGCGTTCCCTCCCATTTCCACCACTGAGGATTATACAGTTAGTTCCATCCACATAATGACGCTGGCGCAATCAGTCCAATATAGCACTGTCCCATAGGAATGGTGCAGTCGTGGGAAAATGCAGCAAACAGTACAAACACACCAGATGGTAAGGCAATACTATACAGATATATCATGTATGGCCTAGGCCTACAGTGAAATACTATAACGGTACACACGTATGCATTTAGCACAAAACAGCAACTGCCACAAAGAGCTACAAGATTATATAGCTCCATAAAAAACACATAATCTACTTCAATATTCAATTTATTGTAATTTACTTTTGCACAAACTGCCATTTGAGACTATCATCTGATTCATCTCTGCTGGTATTAGATGAGATTACTTGCAAGTGTCCCTGGAGTTTAATAGTGACAACTCTGCCCCTTGTGGTTGAAGCATATATACGTATCTTACTGACTCAGTGTACTTGATGTGGTCAGGTGGAGACAGATGGGGAGCATTTCCTGAGAGACCTGAGGAAAGATGTGGAGAAGTCCATCGGTTTTGATGCCATCATGCGTGTTCGTACCAGCACAGGTACATAATAGCACAGGAGATCAGATCAGATCACGTGATTCTTTCAAAGCATACACTGATAATAAGCAGCATGCACTCCCAGGAAGTCACATTACTGTGTGTGTTCTCTCTCAGGCTTCAGAGCCACAGACTTCTTTGGAGCCATCCATATGAACAACACCACGGATGCAGAGATGGCGGCAGTGGATTGTGACAAGGCTGTGACTGTGGAGTTCAAGCATGACGACATGCTCAGTGAGGAGGCTGGAGCGCACATACAGGTGCCTGACACACACACGCGCTGTGGTTACTGTGGGTGGTATATAGGAATATTACTCCTTTGTTCTGTGCTGCCTTTTAAAAATGATAAATCAGATAAATCAGCTGGCTATTCCTAGCTGATTGTTAAGAGTTAAATCCCCAGAGTCTTGTAATGACTTATCTTTGTACTCCATTTCCCAGTGTGCCTTGCTGTACACCTCCGTCGGCGGGCAGCGACGTCTGCGCATCCACAACCTCAGTCTGACCTGCAGCTCCCAGTTGTCAGAGCTCTACAAGAGCTGTGAGACCGACTCACTCATCAACTTCTTTGCCAAATCAGGTGACTGTCATTTTATACTCGACTGCATTGAAATACATTGAAATAGTCTATTCCACACTTAGGGATTTATATTAAAATGTATATTAAAATAAAATAAATAAAAATGTTGCTCATAAAGCATAGACTATCTCTTACTGTATAGCCATGCAATTTGCATGAAAACAATTTGCCTGAAAACATGAACGTCTGTTTCAGTAATCCAAAAATATGGGGGGGGGGAACTCTTTCTCCCATGATGATTAAACAGACCATTATTTCAAGAGGCAGTCATCCTGTACAGTCAGCACTCTTTATATGGGGGTGTAATATATAGTGCAGACATACCTGGCTGATGTACTGCGGCATCATTTTGACCTTTGTTGAATTTACCCCATGCATCACCTGATAATCTAGTCACGCTCGTCAGCTTATGAATAGAAGAATGACTCATGGAAATAAGGACCACATGTCTCCCATAAAGTATAGATGACATTGAGACTCTTTCTGTAATTACTGACCTTCAGTTGCCTTCCCCTCACTCTTTTCTTTCATCGGTCCTGCTACTCTCCAGCTCCCTCATGCTCTCTTTCTGCCCCAGCCTCATTTCCCTCATCTCCCACCCTCTCTGTTTTACTCCCCTCCTTATCCATGTCTCTCAACTAGGGCCCGCCGTTTCTCTCCTCCCCCCCTCCGCTCCTTTAACTAACCTTCTCTCATGCCCACTCAGCTTACCGTGCCATTTTGAACCAGCCTCTGAAGAATGTGAGGGAGATCCTGGTCAAACAGACAGCCCACATGCTGGCCTGCTACAGGAAGAACTGTGCCAGCCCCTCCGCTTCCAGCCAGGTCAGTGCAGGAAAAGGTCCTGGAATGCAACGTGGAAGCTTTTTTTGTGATTTTAGGCTTCAGTATGAGGATACAAATGTATATACTCCATGGTGTGCATAGTATGTGGGACACAATAAGTTAGGGATTATGGGTTGGAGTGTTTGTGTAGGTGAAGATTCAGTAATACATCCATTGTATGTTCTTACATCTTGTACATCTTTTGGAAAGTAACGTTGACCTTTCTTTCTGCATGTCTCCGTGTGTGTGTGTGTGTGTGTGTGTGTGTGTGTGTGTGGATACATGCATATGTAGCTGATCCTGCCTGATGCCATGAAGGTGTTCCCAGTCTACATGAACAGCATGATGAAAACTGCTCCCTTGGTGGGCAGCACAGAGCTCTCCACAGACGACAGGGCCCACCAAAGGCTGTCAGTCATGGCCATGGGGGTGGAGGACACCCAGCTGCTGCTTTACCCACGCCTCACCCCACTGGTGAGGGAATACCCTTATACATATAGAGGGGAATGTGTGTGTACTTGCCTTGTGTGTGTAATTAAAGAAAAAAAATCCACCCTAAAACATGTTAAACACTGTTTAAAAAAGCAGTTATTGGTGATGTACCTTGCATTCCTGGGTCCACTTTGTTGTTTGGTGTATTTTTCTTATTCCCGTCGATAACTGGCCAAACGTAGATGACGTGACGTCATGTCCAGATATTTCCAGCGCAGTTACAATTAAGTTTGATAGCAGAACAATTTTCTGCAGAAATGTTCAGATATCTAAAACATCAACAGTAAAAGTCAGGTTTTGGTGTCAGTCCCTCAGAATCAAAGAGCAAAGGCTTCTTTCTAGAGCCGCCATCTTGCACCGACATTCAACAATCATACAGGGAGAAATCCATAATAGAAGAGGCAGAGATACCAATTTCTCCACTGACAGTAGCCTCAATAGACCACAATGCAATGCAGCCACCCACAAGACGTTGTGTTTTGAGTAAGGGGCATGGCCACAATCATACAGGCCCCAGTGTTCACAAACTAGTAGGCTAGCTAGCTATATTTATATGCCCATACGTCCACCTTTCATTAAAAGAAACAAGTTCAAGCCCCTTCTCTGGGGTTGTTGAAAGGCATTCTGATAAAGTGGATACACCAAAAAAGTAAACTAAAACACAAAATAACCGCTGGAATGCATTAAACATCACTAATTGATGATATCTTACAGTGTAAGATAATCCAAGGGTGGATTTTTCCTTTAATGAGCTGAAGTGCTCTGTGAACTCTCCCACCTCAGGACAGGCAGTTTTGGAGTCCTCGTAAATCCATACTCATTCCATTTCCAAAATCTGTCTTCCAGCACAACATGGACGTTAACAGTAAGGTGCTGCCTCTTCCAGTGCGCTGCTCGGAGGAGCGGCTGGTAGATGATGGCATGTTCCTGCTGGAGAATGGCCACTCCATGTTTTTGTGGCTGGGAAAAGCGAGCCCACCAGAACTCATCCAGAGAATCCTTAACCTGCCCTCCCTCGCCCACCTGCAAGGACACATGGTCAGACTTTGTCAGCACTTCTGACCCTTCATTTCATAGTGGGATTTAAGGGATTTAACAGTAACAATTTGTATAGATATTAACAGGTCTTGCAACTCTGATGCCTGGAGACATTGTAGTGGAAATAAATCCCTTAACTACCACCATAACATAATTTATTCTCTTGGAATAGCGTGACACCTCACAACACTATGATTGCAAGATTCACAGCTACCCCTGATTAGATATGAATATCTATGATTACTGCTAGAACACATGTAATGAACCTCTGTCAGTGGATTGTATTTGATAAACCCTTATCTTAGAATTGGCCAACGTTGTGATTGTGTCTTTTCCAGTGTGCTCTGCCAGAGCTGGATAACCCCCTGTCAAAGAAGGTCCGTTCTGTCATCGATGGCCTGCTTGAAAAGAGGCCCAACTCCATGAAGGTAAGATATCTAGATCCAGTTGCTGTAACAACACTCCCAAATCCCCATACCATACACCAGAAGCTTGTCATTTTCATATGTGAACAGCTGTTGCAGGATAATTACTTTAAACACATTCAACAAGCTCTTTCTTCTTTCTTTATTGATTTATTTTAAACTAAGAAAATCTGAATCATTTAACACTAGAGGAAACGCAACACAACAAAAATGGTAATGAGGTAGTCACTGTAATTGATAATTTTGTAGAAACTGCAAGGGGGAACAAACTGAAGCAAACTGTCAGGCAGCTTTTCCTTATCTCTGCCTCCACCTTGTGGAGCAAGTAAATAAATACACACTGTCCCACAACTGCTACTTACCCTCAATGTTTTGATTGCCATGTTGCCATATAAACCAACTGATGAAAATACATACCCAAGAGTACTATTCATTTCACAGAAGAAATGGATAAATAGATCAATGCTTATAGGTTATCACAGTTTTTAAAGGTACAGAGCACAATTTCTTGAAGTCTAATGGTGTGATCTTTATTGAACTCTTTGGTTGAGTGTTGGTATATTTGAAACATTGGCATGTTTGAAATTTAATTCATCATTAGTCACATGACAACAATGTTTGGGTTCCCAGCTAGGTACATTGTTTTGAAGTACAGTGTTGAAAGGTCAAAGTGTGTGTGGGACACAATTGGTGAACATAACACCCCTAGTACCTGCATTGGGATTAGGAGCCGGGTTTGCTTTATATCTTCCTTTTCCTGCCCCCTCTCAGCTCCAAATAGTGAGGCAGAAGGACAAGCCTGAGATGCTGTTCCGTCAGTTCCTGGTGGAGGATAAGGGTCTCCACGATGGTGTTTCCTACATGGACTTCCTCTGCTACGTCCACCGGGAGATCAGGCAGCTCCTTATTTAACCCCCAACCCCTGGCCTCAGTGTCCCCTTCCTGACTGGCCTGGGAGACACAGGGCATCCAGTGGACCACGCACATGTCTCACAGGGTCAGTCTCAATAGGTTCCCATTGATTCCTCAACTTGTGACTGCATATAGGACAAGGAAGGTCCAAAGAAAGAAACTCCTTTCATGTGTTTTTGCGAAGGTAGAAGTGGGAACAAGGAACCAGGGAGAGCCTTTTGAGATTCAACCTCGAGACTCCAAAGCTGCCTTTCCAACATGCCTTTGCCACCCCTTATTACACAGTTATATGGGACTCTGGTGTGAACCTCAAATAACCCCTTGCACGTTTGAGGAATTTCCAAGTAGATCTGGAAGAATTTAATGGACAATGTGCATAAAGTATTTTAGTCTCGCTGCAACACACCCAGCGTTTCTCGTTCAGATATGTGTAGAATGACATCCATCCACGAGGCTGAAATACCTTTACGCACATGGTCCATTGGTAAGAGCAATACAACATAATATCTCCACTGTGCATTCTATTGATAAAGCATTTCTCCATGTCACCTTGTAGATTTGCAGGGATTGGACAAGACAAGGAGGTTAAAAGACAAGGGGTTATTTGTGGGCCATGTTGTACTTTTCCACTTTTAAACTCAATGAAGCTTGCCAGTCTTTGTTGTACATTACTTTCTCCCAAGAAACTAGATATATCAGAAGTCTCAGTAACTCATTTCAAACTCTTAATTACTTTTTTCAAACAATAAATGCTCAAAGAAAATGATACAGTATTTAGAAGATTTAACTGGCATTGGGTTTGTACATATTATCACACCACCACCAAGTCTTTTGCTCATTTAGTTTAACAGTGTCTTCTTGGACACCCAAAAATTTGTTTATCTAGCAGAAACAACGGCTGGAATAGAAGCCTCTGGTTACCAGGACTGAAAATTGGTGCTATTGTTGTTTTAAATGTATGGCTCATTACACCGTGAGTGATTCAATGTATTCGATTTACACAGGCACAAAAGAATATTTTAGTTTTGACCATATGTGGCAGAGATTTGATGTCCACAGTGTGCAGTGATGCAGAGAAACGTTTTGTTTTGGTGTTTGAGGATAAAATGAATAGAACAGAGCTGTGTCACTTTACTTTGACCAGATCACAAGGACCGACTCGTGTGTCCTGATGAAGAACGTTGCCAAAAGTAAAAGATTTCTTCCTCTACAAATCAGAATTGGTCCTAAAAAGGATTAGGGGATATTTAGCATATTTAAATATGTAATAAGAGAGTATGGCGGATTAATGGTCTGCCAATGATGCTAAGAGGGTTCAGATTCTTCAGGAAATTCTTAAAGGGTGGTAGGTCAGGGATGGAAGGCCTTTCCAAGGGCTAGGGGTCACTTTCCCAACAAAATTGTCAGACTACAGCTCGGCAAGAGATGTTTGTGGTCTGACAGCGATCTTGTTGGAAAAGTGATTAGTTTTGAGAAATACCATCCAAAACATGCCTGACCTGCCACCTTACCAGAGGTTTGTCTTTAATAAAATGAGCTTACAGGTGAGTGGAAGACAAAGTCCAAGTCAGCCATATCTTTATGATTGAGGTGCCAGCTGACATTCAGTGCAAATGAAAGTAATTTCAGCATACTTCTGTCAGGATACACAAGTCAGATCTGTGCCACGTATCGAACAGTGTATGGACAATTCTGAAATGATCAGATATGATTAGATCAGATTTTGTCAGCTGGCCTTTAGTACAAAGGAAGCCAAATTATTAGCCAAATGTTCAATGGCCCAAATTCAAACAGCTTGTTGACTAAAATGGGAAATAACTCATCTGCAAAATGATCTGTAATGAGATTAAACATTCCAATCATAAGTTTAAATAGTTATAGCATTATTCATGTATGCCTCGCTTTGTTTTTTTTAATAGAAGTTATTGCTTGTGTAATTCATGTTATGTACATTGTATGATTATCTATGTGTGGCCTACAAAAATGTGTTTGTACAAGAAATAGGCAACGTTCGTTTTTGCAAAATATTACCATATGCCTTAAGTTGATATAGTAGTTGTTACTTATTTGTCCTAGAGCTGCGTGACCCAGATTTCAATCTATTTGGTTTGTATGAAAACTTATCTCAGGTCATTTGAGTACCTTACAATTTCCGATGCCGAGTCGGCAGCAGTGATTTAAGTGTAACTGGAAAGACTTACTCAAGTCTGTGGCTGTGTTTTGAACGGACTTGTGGAAATTCATGGGCTTGGTGTGCCATGTACATTTGAATACAAACCCAGTACAAACCTTTGAATTAAATTGTTGACTGTAACCTTTGTTACTCTATTCTTTTCTTTCTTTCTTCTGGACACCCAACATTACCTCGACACCTACATTGCTTATACAAGTGCAGGAAATCCACCAGAGGCACCATATTATTTAAAGTGTAATTTCAATGTGTAGTGTTCAGTATACAGGTTCGAAATAAGTTGGAATATTTCACATTTTTAAGGTTATTGCGTTATCTGCTAAATTATATCTGGAAAGGTGAATTTCTTTGTGTATCTGAACACCTTGGATATCAAACAATTCAACACAAACATAACATTCTGACATGTTTATTGTTGCTCTTATAAAATGCACAATGACACAACTGTACATCAGAAATGCCCCAAGAGGCCCGTTATCCTAATACATCTTTAGAGCCATGGCTCCCTCCTATCTAATTCACATATTTCCTTGCAAACCAAACCTACTGTATCTAAGGTAGCACTATCCAGAGTTTAACACATTCAACATGCTGACTGCTGGTCATCCTCTCATTTGTACACCATCTACTGCAGGGCATCCAATATGCAAACTATTTTGGATGATTCAGTGGTGAAAAAACATGGGGGTTAGATCCATTTTCCGGTTCACAACCTAAAGGAATATTTGCATAGGCCCTTTCCATTTATTATATGTAGACAGCAGAAATTTGATCACATGTCTTCTCGTGAGCGTACAATACAAAATGTGAAGGTGCAACATGTTTTTCTGACCCAGTGGGTGTGATCCACTTACCACCACGAGGGGGCGCCAGATAACTGTTCTTTAGTCAGAGCCATGTGGTGATTCTGCACAAAATGCTTTTTGATCCAGAATATGATCTGCTTTTGGTGCAAAATAAACGACTAATAAATGAATCAATTAATACAACAACAAGATATATACAATTGGTTCGTCTGAGCAATCGTTTTGTCCAATCTCATGGCGAAGGATTTCAGTCCAATCAAACAGACTAATTTCACCACATGCACTTCATGATGCCATGATCTGATGTTAATATTAGCTTTAATGTACAGCAAGAGGACAAAGGAACTTCTGGTAAATCTTCCTCAAGAGGATAATGTTTTTCCCTCTCTGAGCTGACATGTAACCAATGTTGTCATAACTCATTATGTAACTCTAAGTTATGGTAATAACAAGTTAGGACTTCAAATGAGCTTATTAGGGTTCTGACCTTGCCAAAATTGGAAGATTAAGGGCAAATGAAAGACGTTGGTTAAGGTTTTTCATCTTAATCTTCTATTATGTGTTATGGCTTAATTGTGCACCAAGACAGAAAGGCCCTTTGGCCATCACAGAATCAAATCAAAAACACATTTCCATCACATAGTGAAGAGATTCAACAGTGTGAATTTAAAGAAGAATTTAATTAGAATTCATCAGTGGAAATCTATTACGGTGATACATGTTGAACCAAGTTGAGTTTTAAATGTAACCATTACAGAACCACAAGAATGAGTAATGATTCTAAATGGAACCATTATAGCACCATGAAGAACAATTTGGTACTATAAAGGACCAGTTGTGAATCACTGGAGAACCTTTAGTGGACAATAAAATATGCCAATGCATTCAGTCTTTATCTGGCCATAATTAGTCCCAACTGGGCCATTTTACACAAAGAAAACTCATGTCATAGTTATTCTCACATCTTTTTCAGAGCTCGTTCACTTTGGAACTTTGGATCTTACTTGCTGAAGAAATGTAAAATTGCTTAATTAGTTTCAGAAATCAAATGTTCACATCCAATAGTGAGGCATGCAAACACAAATCAAGGAAAGATGGCAGGTGCGATGCTTCTCTTCATTGAAATACATACGATACCATCAATAATCTGAGTGAAAGGAATACAGTTAAGTAAAATACATCCTTTCCATTACTAAATTGATGGATGACCAACATGTCTCATTGGGGAGAGTCAAGAGTTGTGTGCTTGTGACTGTAACTCATAAGTAATAAAACGAGTAATATAACTCCTTACTCTCCACAGAGAGTAATATTGTAACATGTTATTACTTTGAATGAAAAGTAATGATTTATTTTGCCAAATGCTGCAAAATAAGTATTCACCAAAGATCGACCAATTCTCAAGAATACGTCAAGCCTCTGGCTGGTTTGATGGATACTACTAGTATCCAAGTCATCGTAAAAAAAATAATACAGCTTAAGATATATAATAATAATACAGCCTGAAGCAGCAGAACAGAGTGAAACACTCAGTAACTTACTTACATCATGTCCACACATTGCTCTCAATGATCCAGTAGTTTCCAACAAGCGAGAGGGGAAGTCAGTTCAGTGAGACTTCAACCCAGCGTGCCTTGTGTTTGCTCACATTTCGGGCCAATCAATGGTTTAATCACAGACAGCAGGAACCAATCAGGCCGAATAGGTGTAGGCAAACGGGGCCGAAGCCCAAAGCGAGAGGAAGGGGGGAAAACGGCAGGAAGCATGTTTACCGACAACCAAAAGGATGAGCAGAATACAGTTAAAACATTTGTATCGACAACCAAACCCCGTTACCCTTTCTCCTTAAAAACAGTGAAATACATAAACAAATCTGAAGACCTGACATTCACCCAAGAGTGAACTTGTGTGTAATACTGTACAGCTGACAATCTTTTGTACAATGACAATAATACCATATAAATAAACTCAAACATTGCTTTGAGTGTAAACTCCAAAATAGCGCTTCAAAACAAATGAAAACATATTGATAGATGGTTTACATCATGTCTTTACAGGGAATTTACATATATAGGATGAAATGAAATACATTAAAAGCAGCATTTATCTTATGACAAAGATATCCTCTTCTAATCTTATACTCATGGTAAATATATAGCTACCTGTGTGCTTCTGTTGACAAACCATCAATATTATGGTCCAAGTTGACATCAATACAATCCTTGTGTTGTCTCATTCTAGTTGGCAAGTAAACATGAACAAAGTTGAAAAGTTTCTCATAGAGTTCTCATCTATAGCATTATCTCTAGTATATACAATTTTAAAAATGGTACAATGTACGTTCCGTTTCCATACGCTTCCTTCGGAGAGCAAAGGAAAGACCAAGAGAAGTTGTGGTAAGAACACTCTGGAATAGTGAGCCAGTCTGCACTAAAAAGTACCTTGAACGCAAAAAGCGACTGATGTGATATGATCTCAAGATAGTTTGTAGGTATTATATACTATGTTGTTTGATGTATAAAGTCACAGTGATTTTACTCTTCAATAAATAAAACAAGTCAAGGGTGCAACCAAGATAGAAGAAATCAGCTGTGCCCGACACCAAACCTTTAAACCTACCGTCCAAACACAGACTTTGATCTGAAACTCTTATTTTCCATGTGTCGATAATGTCAGAGGCCAACGCAGCCTGCAGTATTCAGCAAACAGAAAGACTCCCGAGACGGATGGTGAGACTCAACCTTGATGTTGAGTTGTTGTTTTTTTTCATTTAGAGAATTCAACCAAACCACAGGACACAGCTGTCCAGCAGTAAAAAGTTATTTCTCTCCACTGTTCACGAAAAACAAAATTAATGTAACAAGTGAAAAGCCACGTCTTCATGTGAAATGACAACTTATTCGATGAAATGTTCTTCAAGTGGCAAGTCATTCCAGAGTGTTGAAACCATAATTCCTACTCCAACTGCAATGCACAATATTTGATCTGTGGTCAAAGGTCGGTAAGTCTGCATAGCACACTGTACATAGTATGAGTCCAAGTCAGTTATTGGGCCGAGCTAAAGATGATGGACTTTTCCAAAGCTTCCACAGTCAGCCAAGAAGTTAAATAACATTTTCAAAGAGGTGCATTGATCTCATGATATTTTCATCCTGTGGACAAAAATAAAAAATGATGCATTGAGAAACTCAGCTTGCATACGCGTACAGAAATGGTCACTCGTGTCAGGGTCACTCACATTTTGGCAGCAGTCAATGAACTCATCTATGGTTACCACTCCATCCTTATTCTTGTCCATCTTCTGTTGGAGACAGAGGGAGATTGGAAGGAAAAGGAGTATTAAAAATATATATATAATTTGAGCTTTTTAAAAACTTTGATTGGGATATAAAGGCTGGCAACCATGGACTTGCCTGAAAGAATATCTCCACGTGCTGACGAGGCGTCTCCTCTTTGAGGATGGGGTATGTGCATTTTCCCATCATGTCATAGATGGCCTTCATGATGTCTAGCATTTCCTAGGAGATACAAAACATGAATCCAATACTTCTTGACGGTATCAGTCGAGGTGGATATTTGGGTATTACAGTGATCATCTCATGACATTCTATAATAGACATTGTTTAGGGTCAATACCTCTTTAGTAATATATCCATCCTTATTGATATCATACAGGTTGAAAGCCCAGTTGAGCTTTTCCTGGATAGTGCCTCGCAGGAGGATAGAAAGGCCCATGACAAAATCCTGCAGTGGAAACAAGATTCACTGAGCATGATTTGCATTTGATGGTGTACAAACAGCAAGGGTGCAGACATAATATCTATGTGATCTATTAATCTAGGTGGTTTTAACATCCAGCCAGAGAAACTGCAATCTCTAGCCTTTCTTAGCTTCTTCTCTTCTTTCGACTTCACTCTCTCTCAATCTCCTCCGTCTCACAAGGCAGGGAACCTGCTTGACCTTATCTTCACTAGATCCTGCTGCACCTCCAACATTACTGTCACCCCTCTTCCTGTATCTGACCACCACTTTGTATCCTTCTCCCTTCCCATCTCATCCTCCCCCTCCCACTCGACAACCACTCACACCATTACCACCCGACGCAACCTAAAAACTCTCAACTACCTCGCTCTCTTCTGCTATTCTTTCCTCGCTTCCCTCGGCTGAGCAATTCTCTCTCCTGTCCACCGACGACGCCTCCTCTACTCTTCTTTCCTCTCTCTCCTCCTCTCTAGACTCGATCCTCTCCACCCGCCCCTTGGCTGTCTGAATCTCTGAGAACTCACAGAACAGAGCTTCGGGCAGCTGAGAGGAGGAAATCAGAGTCCCCCAACGACCTTGCTGCCTACCACCTTCTCCTGTCCAACTACACCTCTGCT
>OMLI01095655.1:0-10871 GCA_900302605.1 Rondeletia loricata
AGTTTATGTTCCTCGGAAAACCATCTTCGTCCATTTAATGTACAGCTACTGTACTAATCACTGAATCTAGACATTAAGGGTCATGTGAAATAGGGATGTACTGCTGCTGTAGTGCTCAGTTATAACGCTGGTTATGGTATTCATGGGAGTACATACATATATTTATGTTAAGTTATTTGCGTTTGGCCACAGTCAAAAACAAAGTGACAAAGGCTCTCAGTTGCCCAGGCAAAGCATCATTCCATTGCTAGGGGCAACCACGATGCTAACACAAACTAGTCTCGTTTTTTTTTATCGTGGCAGCAGAAGGAGACAGAGTGCGGGAGAAATTTGAACTATTAACGGTACGTTTTGTTTCTTTATCTGTACTATATACAGTTGTATGCAAAAGTTTGTGTTGAGTTGTTGACCTACAGCCTAGCAATTCTTTATTGTCAAAACAATGTCCGTGGTTTGGAATGATGAGGACCATATTGACTCAACCCCTAATCACGCGATCTCTGCTAGTGATGTCACTATGCCCTTATTTGGGCATGATGCAATTACAACAATGTGATGATGTCACAATGTGATGATGTCATGATGTCATGATGTGATGATGTCAGTCACGGACATTGACGTCACTATGCCCAAATAAGGGCATAGTGCCATTCTTTCATCTAGAAACATATAAAATTGGGGGGGAAATGGAAATACTGAGTAACTGAGTACTTGTACATTTGTATAGAATTACTGATGAAGTTATTACAGTCACAACAGTAGTCACCTGGAGCTGGAAAAGCAGATATGGAAGGGTGGCAGATTGGAGGTTGAGGACTGTGGTGTATTGTTTTGTGGACCTTATGGCGCCATCCGTACACTGCCATAGCTCGTTGTTAGTCACGATGTGATGATGTCACGATGTGATGTTGTCACAATGTGATGATGTCACGATGTGATGATGTCAAAATGTGATGACGTCACGATGTGATGATGTCAAAATGTGATGACGTCACGATGTGATGATGTCACTATGCCCAAATAAGGTAATAGCCTCAATCACTCAGTCAGTCAGTCACTCACTCAGTCACGGACATTTGGGTTTCTAGGGCTAGACTCATCGTCCAGCCAAAAATACCCAGGAAGCTAATACACCAGCAAGTTCTAAAACACTTAGACATATCGGAAGCCTATCACTCTGTGTTTTATAGTTGCCACAGTAGTCGGTAATATTGACACAAGTCGCTCACCGTAGATGCGGGTCTCTGTATGGAACCTGAACCATGGAACACAGTAGAAATCAGTGTTAACTGTTTTCTTGAAAACCGCCGCTAGGTGTCAGCATAGGTCAGCGTGTTCCTGTTTGTTCGCTGACGTCTTCTTAAGGACTAAACCATTACTGTTGACCGGGAGGGTGATTGTACTTCAATATAACAGTTAAATATGGCAAGGATCGCTTCCTGGTTAATAATATTTGTGGCTACTTCCAATTTAACGTGTAACAAATATAATACGTAAGACAATATCGTATTTGAGTGAGACAAACGTGTCCCCCCCTCTAACGGTAACATACACATGCATGCATTGGTATCGTCAACTATCATGGCTCCCTGAACGAGCGGATGTTCGGCCCTGTTGTTGTGTTAACCTTTCAGAGATATTTAACATTTCACCGCAGATTTGTTTAGCTAACTTAGGGGTTTCTTTTGAACGACTCGTCTTTGTGCTCAGGCTACCAGCATGGCAGGGAGCAGCATAGCTCAGAAGACATGGGAGCTTTCTAATAGCATGCAGGAAGTTCAGAGCATAGATGAAATTTACAAGTATGACAGGAAGCAACAACAAGAAATCCTCGCAGCAAAGCCATGGACAAAGGAGTAAGTATATAGGAGTAATACGGTATCGGAACTTTTCACTGTTTCGTTTTTATCTATGTATTGTTTTTGGCTTTGCTGCATGCTGCATTACGTCACGGTAATTTGTGTTCAGGACGGTCTTGGTAGCTTAGCTATCAAGCTAGCAGATTTCCTAACAGCAGTGTGTGTGTGTGGGGGGGGGTCTTATTCAAGATGGATGAACAAGGTTGTATATCAGACATACGCAGTCGTGCAACCTACATGATTACAACTATTCCAGTTAATACTGAATGTGCCCTTCTCTGACCCACAGTCACCACTATTTCAAGTACTGCAAGATCTCAGCTTTGGCGCTGTTGAAGATGGTGATGCATGCCAGGTCTGGAGGTAACCTGGAGGTGATGGGCCTCATGCTGGGGAAGGTGGATGGGGAAACCATGATCATTATGGACAGCTTCGCCTTACCTGTGGAAGGCACAGAAACCCGAGTCAACGCCCAGGCTGCAGCATATGAGTACATGGCTGCCTACATTGAAAATGCCAAACAGGTTGGGCAATGACTTCCGTTAAGGGCCGTCTTACTGTTTTCATTGTTAGTTAAACCAATTTGTGTACGCTCACTTTTCAGCCATAAGATTTATAGTGCATCACATACTGTATATATGATTGATTTCAACCATTTTTATTTTTGTTTTAGCATGTGTGGTTAATTTTATTCAACAATTTGAGACAACCTAGTATTATGTTCATAATTTGTGTAGGCTTCATGCCTTGATTACCAACCAACCAGCTATAATCTGATCCACCAGGTTGGTCGGCTAGAGAATGCTATTGGCTGGTACCACAGTCACCCAGGCTATGGATGCTGGCTCTCAGGCATAGATGTCAGCACTCAGATGCTCAACCAGCAGTTCCAGGAGCCTTTCGTGGCCGTTGTGGTAAGATCAAGGAAATAGTAATCATTTTAATTTCAAGCCAACAGCTCAGTGTCTTCTATGTATTCTGATTTCTAATTGCACCCTATTAAGATCATACTTAGAATAATATGTTCTATTTCTATTTCTTTCCAAGTTTGACAGTACAAGTTCATGCAAAAGTAACTGAGAAGGGGGTGAGGTTGTTGATGTATGGTTGTAGGTTTCCATGTAGTACGGATGAATATTTTACTGTTGTAACCATATATGCTATTTACACTTCATTGGTTTTGCAGGGCTTAAATGCCATGGGCATCATATAATTAAGTGTGTATTTTCAGCACAGTGACAGCCATAGTAAAGGGGGGGAAAATCACTCCTGGTGGCCAGAGTCGAGTGGTCTCTGGAGGTTTTTATGACCCCTGACTTCCTTTTCCTGTTCTACTGTATCTTTCTTCCTATAGATCGACCCCACTCGGACCATATCTGCAGGGAAAGTCAACCTTGGCGCCTTCAGAACCTACCCAAAGGTAAGGAGAAGACTTTATTTATATCAGCAGTTTCCCCTAGCCTGTAAGTTTAAAAGTAATAATAATGTCAATGATTTATTTTGTTTGAGTTATTTAGTTTATAGTTTTCAGTTAAGCTGTTATACAACACAATATAATTAACAATTTTGTAAATGCCTTTCCATCAATGTTACCATTATTCCTTATCAATGTAGTTGTTATCTAGGTTGTGTTAAGGAAATTGTCAAACAAAACCTATGAAAAGATTAGCCTATTTCTTCTGTTATTTCTCAGCATTTTCTCTTTGGATTTTCAGGGTTACAAACCTCCTGATGAAGGACCCTCAGAATATCAGACAATCCCCTTGAACAAAATTGAAGACTTTGGTGTACACTGTAAACAGTGAGTGTTGATTGTTATATACACTATATAACACAATATTGGAGATATAAAGTATGTATTTTTTAATGTTTACCTTAATTGTAGTATTTTGATGTACTTCACTCTTTACTGTAAAAATGGATGACACAATTGTGATTTTTTTGCTTTCATCTGTCTTATTTAGGTATTATGCCTTGGAGGTAACTTACTTTAAGTCCTCCCTTGATAGAAAGCTTCTGGAGCTCCTTTGGAATAAATACTGGGTCAATACCTTAAGTTCTTCAAGTCTCCTCACGGTATGTAGGCTATTTCAAAAAATCTAAATGTTCGCTGATTGTTTGACATTTTGATTTATAGTGAATTATTCCCCTATAACTAATATAAATATGTGGTCACCAGCCCTGTGATGTTCTCATGTATTGTAGCTTATTAGCTAAGAGACCCTGTTTATAGGTTTTGGTAATAGGCCCATTGTGAACTTTGTGACAAGGGAGATAACGTATTAAACTTAAACCGTGGTTCACCATGGATCATCTCCTTCTCCCTCCGAATATTTTCTAAAGATTGAAAGCCCCTCATGTGAATTCCCATTGTGGATGCAGTCACTCCGTCCCGAGCTTGACTAAACAGTCTAAATAGGCATCAGGCTTATCCAAACAGTTGGCCCTTGGCATTCTGGATGAAGATGAATTGACTACATGTCAAGAACGGGCTGCTCCATTGGTGAAGGGCTTTGTCAGTCGCTACACTGTCACCCTAGTCAGGGGCCCCTGTGTCATTGTGTTTTAATTACCTTTTCCACTGAAAACATGGCCTCACCTTAAGCAAACTTCTTTTCGTTGCACCTCTGCACACAATGTATTCCTACGACTAGTTAGGTAAATTTGTTCCCAATCTGCAAAATTCTTGTTCATGGTGAAACAAATCTATTGTTTAGCTTTTGTTGGGAAATTGTCCATGAATTGGTTCATGATCGTGTTTGTGTGTGTGTGTGTGTGCGTGTGCGTGTGCGCGCGTCTTTAGAACTCTGACTACACCACAGGCCAGGTGTTTGACCTGTCTGAGAAGCTGGAGCAGTCAGAGGCCCAGCTTGGCAGAGGAAGCTTCATGCTGGGGTTGGACACACACGACAGGAAGTCTGAGGACAAGCTGGCCAAAGCAACACGAGATAGGTAAAGTCACATCTTAATTCTAACAATGAGGCTGCATACTTTATAAACTTTATTTATTTTTGGCACTATAAATCTAATATCTTCTTCAGTCATAGCTTGCTCCCCCATTGCTTATTACCTAGTACACAGCTTACCAAGAAAGTGATTGATGATATTACTTGTCATGTCTATTGTCATAGTCTTTTACCTTGCTCCGTGCATTTCTTGATATTTTGTTGTTGTGTGACATATTGGCTGACTCAATTGAATTGTTTATGATACAGATGTCCGTATTAATGATAACTTCAAACCATGTGAGATCTATTGTTACAGTTGCTGAAGCACCGAATTACTTTAATCCCCAAATTACATTTATGATTATTTACTGATATGTAGGACAATCAATTATAGAACATTTAATTATATGTAATTACTGTGTATGGCAATTCAAGTCTCCAAATTTTAACTATTTGAAAGACTATGATTTTTTGTTTATTCGAATTTCCAAATCTTGAGATGTACAACAAGTAGTGTGATTTAAAACAGAATAAGAGAAACAATTTGAACTTATGTGAAATTAATTTCCCTATTTATGAGGGTAGTAAGATTATTACAGTCATAGTTATTTGTTTATTCAATTACTATTAAATTACATTACATTTCAATTACATACAATTAAATATGTTTATTATTCCAAAGCCACTGAAAGAGCATCCAAACAAAAGCCTACTCATCTGTTTATTAATACTGGTTTCAGTAATGTCTGGTACACAGATGGAGAACATAATGGTACAAGTTACTTTACTATGAACAACATGTATTTGTTGCTCTTAGAAATGTACTGATAAAGTGTAGGTGTTACATCTCTGTCTGTTTGCAGAGTCTGTTTTGTCTAGTCTGGTAAAACTAAACAATTTTTCACTGTGGTTTGTTTTAGCTGCAAGACAACCATAGAGGCAATTCATGGACTGATGTCTCAAGTCATTAAGGACAGACTCTTCAATCAAATCAACACATCTTTCAACCAAACCTGAACTTCTAGCCTATTTGGGTTCCACGTTGCAATGTTTTCTTGTGCATGTCTTGCACTTACTGGTTTGTGTTTAGCTACTAAGGTTAGCAGTATTTTTAATTTCTCCCAAGAGTGCTTTTGTATTCATTTTCTCCCTCTATTCTTAAGCGTGAGTGGTATCAGCCAAGGGACACAGTCAGGACACACACAAATAAATAAATATGATCATCAAAACTACAAGTGTGTGGGGGTTTCATAATTTTTAAACAAAATTATGTGATTTTGTATCAATTGGTAATATGCAAGATAAAGCACTACTATAGCTAACAGTTTCACTTGAAGATTGATAACAAAACTGTTAACCTATATGTTGGCCTATATCTCCACATTTTGAGTAGGGCCGGAGGAACCGCAGCATTGTGTCCCTTCATGCTTTGGCTAAACATCCCTTCACACACAGGGCTTGTACTCCCTTGCAGCACAATGCTTGAACACACACCGTGGTTGCTTTTATGCGCAACCTATCCCATCACCAGTCAGTCATTCAGCTGTAGCCTATCATAGCATTACATAATGGAACAACAAACTCAAGCCTCTGCATCGGCTCAAAGGTGATCGGCTGGCCTGTGTGGGAGCCACTCCCGGCACCGTTTGGCTCTCAGCGGTACACAGTCCGGCAGAGTGTTGCGGTGTGGCAGTGATGCAGCGCAGAAACAGGAGCCGTGCACACTGGAGTCTATTCACCCGGCGTGTCTGCTCTCCATCGAAGCAGACACTCACCAAGTCTGCCTTTTTTTACACATGACCGCTTTGGCCTGGGTTCATGTCATGTCTTTTTTTCTTATGGTATTGTAATGGCTAAATGTATATTTTTGATGTCATGTATTGCAGAGGAGAGAATCCCAGTGGGACAGTGGAGGCGTCTGCTTTTTCTCATGTAGGCTACATGAGCTTTGGCACCAATTCCTATAATGATTTTCTTTTACCATTATTTAAGCCATGTTCTAAAATGGAGAGTGTGCAATGTAGCGGTTTAGTAAGGGGAAACCTATAAAGATTATAGGCTAATTTAGGTATTTGAAATAATTGAATAGGTCTTCTGCACACATGGTCTGCTGAATAGCTTATGTTCTTGCCAGATATTTAAATGTATTAGCCTACATGGATGACTGTCAAGAGTGCTGAGAAGGTATTCGGACTATGCAATTTCTGAAACAGTTTCATAATGCTTGGTCTTCCATGGTGATTTAAGAATCAGTGAAACATATTGAACTCGTTGGACATGTAAATATTGTGATTATCACCAGATGGTCATTTGCATGCTTGACTAAATTTGGAATAAGAAAATGTATGTAAATTCTAATCAAGTCAAATTATGGGCAGCCAAACATCCAATATCTATGTATTTTACTTTACTCCTCCCTATTCCACATTCAGTATGTTCCCTATTATTTCTATTTTTAAAAAGGCCTTCACGAATTACAGTGGAATTCCTTCTCCTTTGCTGTCCACATCAAAAATACACTGGAACAACACAGGGGTGATTTGACATTGATATGACTGTAGCTATGAGAGCAGCAGATTGATAAGGTCTTATGATTAATAGTTATTTATCTCTGGGCTCCTATAGGCCCTGTAGATCTAATGACCCCACTAAGGTCTAGAGATTGTGTTTACTTTGGCTCTCAGAAGAATGAACCCCACAAGCATGGTGCGGTGAAGGGGTTGAACCCCTCTCCGAAAGCTGGAGGGTGTAGAGGAAAAGAAAGGAGAGAAAAAAGGCCTGCTCGGCACTACATTCTACATTTCCTCCCCGCCAAGTGCTCCTGCATGCATAAGTGGGGGCAAGTCACTCACTCACAGGAAACCCGGGTCTTGACATGATATAGCCTAACAATGCAGGGGTCACTAGGAGAAGGGGGCTGTGGTCCAGGCTCTGCATGTTACCAGGAATGATGCACATTATTACTTGGAGCAATGTGATCTCGGCTGCAATTAGTAGGCTAAGCAACATTTAACAAAGTTAGAAAATATGATAGACAGTTTTAGAGGCCTTTATACATTTAGTTCCTCAGGTGTGAATGTTTTTTTGAGTTTGATGAAATAGGGAGAGCTCAAGATCACCCATCTATTCTGACTTCTAAAAAGCAGTAAGTCCTATCTATTAACTACTATAGTCATTGGTTGCAAGCAGGATTCTTATGCACTATCTTATGTATTAACAATTATTCACAAAGCCTTTACTGGATTACTGTACTTGGGTAATCATTAATTATCATGTCTATTTATTAGAATGAATTAGCATATGATTCATGGTGGAATTAAACTGTTTTTGCGTGTTGTGTGTGTGTGTGTGTGTGTGTGTGTGTGTGTGTGTGTGAGTGAGGGGGGGCACTGTCTACCACCTATGAATTTCTGTTAAACCCATTACTTTTCCACCACTTTTTTTGCTTTTATTTGATCTATCCAACAATTTGGGCTTTCTGTCCATATGGTTGAAATGCAATTAAAAGGAATTTAATTTAGGCTTAAGGCTATATAATTATATAAAACTATATAAAATGGCGAAGTCAGTGCGGAATGCTATGTTGTACCCAAAATTAGACTTCAGATAGATTCTAGCACGTGCTACGATATGCACAAATGTCATGTTTCGGTCCTCGTCGCTTCCAGTTCGTTTGGCCATCAGCTGATAGCAGAGCAGAGGCGAGCACGCGCTTCCTTGGCATGGTTTCCATAGCAACCCTTTGATCCTCTCAAACAAACCAATTCATCTGAAAGGCATGTAACCTCTAGCCATCGTTTTACACTTTGCTGCCAAAAGGTAGGAGTACTTACTAAATGTTTTATATATCCAAATTTACCATAATAAGGGAGCAGCTAATGCTAACTTGGGTGACTTGAGTTTACTTTGTAACGTTAGCTTTTAAGCTAGCTATGAACGTTCTTCTGGCTTCGTTATTTGCATTAGTTTACCTACTTTTCAGCCATTTTGAAAGTCTTATCTACACCATTACCTGGGTGACCTACCCTAACTAAATGTGTTTTTGCCCAGACAGTGATGAGTGTCGCCCTTTCTTTGACAATGATGAACTGCTGTCCGTGAATCCCTAGAGAGGACAGGCTCAGTAAGTTCACTAGTACTGTCCAGAGAGTCCAGCTTTGTTATCGATCCGCTAACCTCGGCCTGATGCCCCGAGATCAAGTGTAGAAAAGACCTGCTGTCACATCTCTCTTACTCTTTCTCTTGCCTCACACACCACATTTAAACACATACTGTATGATTAGCAGGGGGTGGGGTGGTGCATAATGATGCCTACTTTCAAAGTAAAAACCAGGTGCATATTTTGATACCTCAATGTCAGGTCAAACTAATAAACAAGAAAGAGTTTAAATGCCGGGACTATGGACGGGACTACAAACGGGACCATGATGTGATGATGTCACAATGTGATGATGTCGATGTGATGATGTCATGATGTCACGATGTGATGATGCCACAATGTGATGATGTCACAATGTGATGATGTCATGATGTGATGATGCATGGTGTCACGATGTGATGATGTCATAATGTGATGATGTCATGACATGATGAGACTAGACTAGCCGACCAATGGTGTAACTTCATCACTCAGTCAGTCACTCAGTCAGTCACGGACATTTGACGGCACTATCCCTAATTGTGGATTGACAATCAGTTTTTGGCCCATTTAAAGTGCTGTACAAGGCTAATCGTAGAGACTATTTTTCTTGCTCTTTGGGTAATTCTGTATGACAGACCAATAGCATTTGTTTCCCTCGTGTGTATTTTAGCTCACACGTGTCTATTTTTCTCCCCTAACAGACAGCTCTAGTCATTGCTGTGGGCTGAACGCTTGGCTGAAGCTGAAAAGGATCCTCTCTGAGGCAGCGTCTGTGACGAGCCACCATGGTGCGTCTGACCACGGATCTGATTGCTAAATCTAGCAGCCACTTCAAACAGAAAAGCAGACACTCCCTCTCACAGTACCTCAAGAGACTCACACATCTCAACTTTTCCGACAAGAATATTGATGATATTGTAAGTAGCCGGTGTAGTTGCACTCAGCATTAACGCTGGTGCTTCTTTTCTGTGCTTTTCTCACTCTTGTGCCTCAATTTATCGTCCCTTTTTCAGGGCGATCTCTCCATTTGTAGAAACCTCACTGTTCTCTACCTGTACGACAATCAGATCACACACATCTACAACCTTGACTTTGCCTCCAACCTCACCCATCTGTATATGCAGAACAACAACATCACCCATATAGAAAATCTCTCCCGTCTGCTGAAGCTCTCCAAACTGTGAGTAGATGAGCTCGACCAGTTGTTCCCCTGTGCTGTGTTGATCAGGTGGAGTCTTACGTGTGTGTGTGTGTGTGTGTGTGTGTGTGTGTGTGTGTGTGTGTGTGTGTGTGTGTGTGTGTGTGTGTGTGTGTGTGTGTGTGTGTGTGTGTGTGTGTGTGTGTGTGTGTTTGTACTCTGTAGGTATCTTGGTGGAAACAGTATAACAGTGGTGGAGGGCTTAGATCAGCTCAGCGAGCTTAAGGAACTTCATCTGGAGAATCAGAAGCTGGCACCAGGGGAGAAGCTGCTCCTTGACCCCAGGACTCTCCTCTCCCTTGCTGTAAGACCCATATTTACACTTTCTACCAAAATTAGGCAAATATACAGTTAGTATAAGAACTTTGTTGGCTTTCTTCATTTAAAAAGTCAATTTTTAAAGTAATAATTTTGTCACACATCTCGATATAGTCAGGCCTAAAGGCAAAGGACAGCCTCGTTTTCTCCCTTTACTTTCCCCTAAGATACAGTATGTGTGGTGTTTCCAATATGGTGTGTTATCACATCCAATGTAAAAGATCTCAGATTTCTCAGAGGCCAGTGATCCATGTAAAAGCAGTATTGTGCTGGGTTTGATGATGTCAAAGAGAGCTCTGTTGCTCTCTCTGGTCTGACAAATCAGTTAAGTCTGTTTACTTCGTTTACTGCCCAGGGCCATGGATAAACACACCAAAAGTCTCAGCTTCTTGTTTATTTGGATAATT
>OMLI01095658.1:0-18108 GCA_900302605.1 Rondeletia loricata
GTTGTCAGTCTATCTTATGCTTACACGGATTCGATCCAACACACACAAACGTTAGTATACTTCAATTGACTAGAACTGTTACTCAACCTTAATCCTCACCAATATACCTTGTGCTGAGTGATATTCTAACCCCTGACCTAAACACTCTCCAACGGTCCCTTTTCAAAAGACTGACCAAAATGTCCACACCCCCCCTCATGTCCAAAAGTGTCATCACAAGTGTAATAAGCACGCACACAAGCAAGAGTTGAGACAATCTGTAGAAAGTCACTATCAAACCAAAACTGCAATGAATGAATCTGAAATAAAAACAAAGATCCTGTTAACACAAACTACCAAACCTAGAAATGAAAATGTTATGAATGGCAAATTCTGCCAACCATCCCTTTATCATAAGAGAGTGACAGTATCACACTAGGAAGATGGCGCTGCAGCCTATGCTGACCCTGTATGCATGTATTGCACTGACTGCCTACCGGTGTCGAGTGAAAGGCAGGCACACACATGTCCTCAATATTGAAGGGATGGGAAAGTGTGTGTGGGTAGTTAGTTTCTGCCCAAACAGCAAAACCAAGACTTTCCATCCCAAAACACTTTGGGTGTGTTTTTGGCTGGACAGCGATAGCGACCCAGCCCTAGAAACCCAAATGTCCGTGACTGACTGAGTGAGTGACTGACTGACGCTATTACCTTATTTGGGCATAGTGACATCATCACATTCTGACATCATCACGTCGACATCGTTTATGATGTCATATACCAGACAGCAGCAGTATGCCATTATGATGTCACAGACCAGACAGCAGTGGAACAGCACTGTTATGATGTCACAGACCAGACGGAACACTGTTATGATGTCACAGACCAGACAGTATGGAACAGCACTGTTATGATGTCACAGACAGACAGTATTGGAACAGCTCTGGAATTGGAACGGGTCTTGGGATAGAATCTGATCGGCTTGAGGTCAGAAGAAAGCCTGAACTCCTCAAACCGCTCTCCTGTCTGACAGTGGTGCACTGCAGCACAGTGGGAGTCACTCCAGCTCCATCCAGGGCTGCTGCCGATACTGACAGGACTTGTTTTTAGAAGCCCGTCCCAGCACACGACTGGGTGCAGTGTGCTGGCACAGACCATGTTGGGTTTACAAAAGTCAGGTCAGGTCAGGTCCAGCTTTTTTTTCCAGGCATGTAAAAAGTCCTCCCAGGCCATTGGAATAAACCTGCTCAGTGACATGTGGCACCATCATAACTCAGTCTTCTTATCTTGACGTGCCCTATAATCTGATACTTCAAATAACAACCTTCAACAGATTTCACGATTGCGGTTCAAGAGCAGGGATGAGGGAACAAGTAATCCACATACATATCAGTTATGCGGTTAAATAGCGTGTTGCATACAGCTGACCAGCTCAGACACGTTGTGGCTAATATTTTTGTCGCATATTCAGTGCAAGCTCTTTCACTCCCCTCCCTTCCCCCTTGCTCCAGCAAAACACTTAAGGATGCAAACCCAGCCCCTCAAATACCGCAACCCCCTGTGCTTCTGCGTTTCACCCCGCTCTCACTGGCCTTAAAACAGGCTGACGAGCCGTTACTACAGCATATGCACAAATGTAAAGGTGTCGAAATTTGGAAATAGTCCAACTAACGGCATTTGCACCTTCGACTATCTAATAAGACGAAGCGCATCCGATGTCCCAACGATGTTTGATACCAGATGTTGTGGCACGTCGTCCAAAATACACGATACGGATGGTCAGTCAGGTGCACGTCAGACATCTCCACCCTAGCTTTGTTAAAGTCAGCTAACCAGCCAGAGCCATTTCATCATCAAGGCGACGTATACGGCATTCGTCTAGCAAGCTACTAGTGGTTAGCTACAGCAAATGAACAAATGCCGCATTTCATCTTGTGACTAGCGATTCAAACCGCGGTTAGCAGGGCTGGTGATCATGTTAGCTGCAACACTTGATGCTAGTGCGTTAGCTAAGCTAGCCCGCTACCACTTGGTACATGTGCACACACCGGCGCTTGAAAGGCAGCAGCTGTATATGGCGATGATCAAGACAATAAAAGGCGGGTTTACCGTTAGCAGGTCGCCTCCTCAGCAGGTAGACTCGCACTGCGGCCTGTCCTACCCTCACCCCTGACTGTCTCCTACATCTCCGTCTCGCATTTTTGCGACGAGGATTCCCCCCCACCAGGTCGAACTGCTCTTTGGCGCAGAGACACTGGCACCACTGTTGCACCAAGATGGCTACCGATAACACGCATGTCACCACCCATTTCTACTGCACTGCGTGAACCACAATGGCGCTTAATATCGACATGGCGATAGCAGTAACGCACACGGCATGTGACACAAGATCTGTAGAAGAAAACTTAACAAAAGGGGGGGGAGGGTTCATACAACCACAACTTATACTTGATCAAACGAAGACAAGTTCTTGGTTTTCGTGGGGCTCACAGCTGAAACAATGCCCTTCACTTACCGGGTCTTCAATCGCGGCCTCTCCCTCTTCTAATCCTGGTTCCTCGTCACCGACACCCGGGTCTTCTAGCTCGGGGTGGCCGGGGTCTGAATCTAGTAGGGATTCCTCCGCCAGTCCGTTACCGAACTCCGCCATCGCCCTGTTCCCTCTGTACCGACGCGCCTCGTGGCTAACCCGACGCTACAGGCCCTACTCACAAGGGGCAGAGTGAGTGGGGCGGAAAAAACGCCGCTTAGGAAAGTTAAAATGGGAAATAAAATGGCAGCTTCCGTCCCAGCTACTACTCAAACAGCATTCCACGGCACACAAGGACTACCGTTTAAATCACTCTCTCGGGTTAAGGGTCCTGGTTTACGGCAGAGAACCTAGTTTATTTACTTGAATATGTGTATAAAAGGCGAGGACTCTACGCGTGAACGACGTCCCTTCCGTTCGGAAATGGAAGCCGGGGGCGGAGTCATGTATCACTGCAGGCGTAAACTCTAAATCCTATTGGTCAGTGGAAGATTCTAGACAAACCTCATTTGTGTCTCTCGGGTTCCCATTGGATAATCGAGCACGACATTTGGGTTCCCGACTCGCATATGTGCCTTTCAATTCGATTACGTTTCTGTCAATCACTTATCTGTTAGTCAAAAAAGGCTGGCTAACCCATTTTGTTCAGCAAATTAATTCCAAGCACATTACAGACTGTTATAAATGATCTTCCCCAGTTCGACATCGGTGACCTTTGTTTGAAAACACAAGCCTTAAACAGAAAACAGTGAATTTGCCAGTCAGAAAAACACTATTGTATGGTTAGGTCTAGAACTTAAACCTCAAGTGAGACCAAGGATAATCAACAAATATTCCAATGACATCGCAATTACACAAATAAGCTTTGTTGTTCAACTGATTTTATTTCTTTTTCTGTATATCAAAGAAAGCATAATGGAGACCAAACACAAAAAGGCAGGTACAAGTGAGGAGGAAAAAATTAAGCTTAATCAAAATTCTAACAATTCATAACAACACTGCCACCATTATTGTTCAATATTCATAGCAATACCATACTCTTTGAGCAGAGAGGTGGCATTAAAAACCATTATGGATCAATAATCAAAACAGTGATGAGTAGTAATGATAACAATAGGATAAGTAGTAGTACAGTTATAACAATAGTGATAATCAAAGTGACAATGAAACAGAGGATAAAAAGCAGATCTCCATAAAAACCTATCTAGTTTGGACAGTGCAACACCGTGTCTGTGTGTGTGTGTATAATCCCAGTCTTGAGGCTCAAGCACTCCAGTCCTTGCTTCACACACAAGATACAGCTTCTAACGGCAATACAAATTATTACTTATGAAAGGACGTTTTTGTTACCATCCTTAGTTTTTAAAACCACATCAAGTGACTCTTACGTTGTGTTAATGGCTGTGTTCATCTGAAATGCCTGTAGCTTGTGCAAAAATGTTGGACTGGTGCAAGTGTCAAGCCATGGGACGTCCTTTACAGTTTGCATTTAGGAACACCTCTCCCGCTCTCTGTCGACCTCAAGATTGCTTTTTGGTTATTTGAATGACAGAAAGCAAAGGGAGGATTACTTTGGAATATCCGTTTTTTTCTTAATATATTTCTTTACAAAAGTTCATGTTTTAATTTTGCATTTTGTTAAAACTATTGATAGTAACATTAATAATAATATACAACTTAAATTGAAGGAAAACACGTGTCCTTCAAAACAGCACCATCTTATTGAATCTCAGTCAACACATTTGAGTGCCCAATAGTCCCATAAGGCTACTGGAAATACTCATCTCTCTCCCTTGTCTTGGTTTCCAGACATTGGATCTCATTTCCCAGTACGTACATTACCAGAATTAGCAACTATGTTTCAAAACTTAAGAAAAAATAAAACAAAAAGTGAGGGGAAAAAGCCCATTTCAAGCCCTGTTCTCATATCTCCAGATGTTTGGCTTTGACCTAAAACAGTTACGCCAGTTTATATTATTTGCTTGTATCAACTCATTTGTATAGACATTAAAATCAATAAAATGAGTACTTACTTTCCTGCTTCACACAGTATTCACGACAAAGAAAACAGTAAATTTACCAAACGAAAATAGTCAGCACTTGTATGGACCCCCCTTGCCAGATGTGGGTAAAATTATTTTGCAAACATTACATGAGGAGCACTTGGGCTTGAATTTATCTACCTGGTGGCGTTTCCTCTTTTTAAGGCGGTCATGTTTCTGGCACACCGCCAGTAGTAGAAAACATTTATTTTCCAGACAGATTTGAAGAGTTGCATTCCAAAGTGAGATATCCATCAATTGGGGAAAAACTGAAACCTACTCTTTCAAAGAGATTGATAGCAGAACAGTAAGTAAAATAGTTTGTAACTTAATCTGCCATTCTGTCAGCCAAGGACAGCTGACAGATTGACAGAATGATGATACTTTTACAGACAGGATTCGCTATATTCTAAAAATTGAAGTCCAGCGAATGTTTTTCCACCCCACAAAATGGATATATAGCAATTTGGAACAGAACTCATCATAATTTATAACCAGGTCTGCTTCTTGCACAACAGTATGGTCACACCTAAAGCATGTTTTATTAGACTAGCAAAAATCATCAATTTAATTCATGTGATTTATATTAAGGCATCCAACATGCATTAATGTATCTTTTCATAAAAAGACACTGCATTAGAATGCTTAAAAAAACATTTAATACAATGTAAAATGTGTCAAAGTGCGGTATGCCAAGAGTCTACCTTCCTCAGCCTCTCATTTTGCCCTGTCTATTTGGATTGTCATGAAAACGGTGAACATATATATAAATGGGGAAAATGCGAACAGCCCTATTCTTGCTAGAGTACCTCTTATATCCCAAGTGAATAGACGCACAACGCTCTTTCAGTCCACAAACCTGTAGCAAATAAAAACATGACAGTCAATAGCAGTTTCGCCTCCCCCACTGGTTCAATCCATTCATATTAAATCCAAACAATCTTTGCCCTAGAAGTAAAGATAGGAATAATAAACAAACAATTCCATAGGAGCAAACTGGGAGATATTGATGTGAATATTTCATGTTATTGTCCCAAAAAGTGTTTCCCGGCCCAATGTCAAATGGCCGCTTCCAAAGAAGAAACACTGCATCAGTCTTCGGGGTAGTAGGACAGTACAAGCATGGCAAGTTGAGTGACTTTAGAAATTATAAGAGGATCATGTAAGTAAGGTAATATATAACCACAGGCCTAGGACCAAAAATGTTTGGGGGAGGGGTGTGGGGGTTGAGGGAGACTTCATCACTCATCAGATAGCTACCGATGAAGTGTGAAGCAGTGTGGCAATAGTCTGTTGTATTAGATTCCAGGTGAACTCTATAGATTAAATGTTTAATGGTTTCCAGTCAGTGAGGGTTGAGCAAGGGATAGAGGGTGCAGGGAGAGCCAACTTCAAAAACTAAAGAATATTAGCTTTTGCGTATTAGTGCTCAAATTTGTGTTTATTAAAATCTGAGGAGCCCAAATGGGTCCAGGAAGAGTCAGTTTGCAGACCAATCCTGATCTGAGTCTTTAGCTGTTGCTGGTGGCCATGGGTGGAGTTGATTCAACAACCATCTCCCCTCCAGAACCACCACCAGAACTAGTGACCGGAGCGGAGTGAGAGACAACACTGCCAGATCCGCTACTACCGGTTCCGTTCTTGTTGACGAGTGTTGTCGGCTGGCCAAAGTTAGTGGTTCTCAGGGTTGCCAGATGACGTAGGGAGAAGACGTGGGCTCTGGCCGCAGCCCGGGACTCAAATGAGACGTTGCAGGCCTCGCAGCGGCCCGTCAGGGTCTCCTTTGGCACTGGCTGGCCCGCCACGGGGGGAGCTGCAGGTTCGATAACTGTCAGCTGGACAGGTTTGGGCAGGATGGGACGGTTGGCTCTAAGAGCGTTGTACTGCAGGTAGCTTCCTGAGCTCATGTCCATCTTCCCACCCGACAGAGGAGACTGGGAATGGGAGGGTGGGATAGATAGAAAGGGCAAGAAGAGAGAGAGAAAAAATATGTCACTTTTTTAAAGTAGAATTTTGTTGTAGGTTTAGATTGAGCCAGACAAAATTCAAGCCTTCTGAATACTTGCAACTCATTTCTATAGCATTTTGTCAAGTCTAGTTTATTTGTATATCCCTTAACCACTGTCACAATCGCAAGGGTTTCACAACGCCCACATTATGAAAACAATAAATTAAAACAAATGAAAATGTTAGTAAGCCTCTATTGTTGAATCGTAATTTAGTTTTTGTAAATTAGACTATACAATGTAAGCGCAAGTTCCCTAAAACTATTTTGAGTACTTTAAGCCAACCAATATCAATGCTCTCAATAATCAATAAATACTAGAATAAACAGTGAAAGATTAAAACGCGGTATGCCCACGGTAGCTATATTGATTAATAAAAATGATGTGTTCATATACATTTTGTTCTTGGAGGAAAAATATTTGAATCCAGGTATAGAAATAAAGTGAAGCCTGTAAGAAAAAAATGTCATAGTCCATGACAGCATTCTTGTTGTGCATTTTATTATGGCTTATTAATGTACAGTCATGTGATTTTGTACCGAAGACTAATAAAATACCATTGAGTGTAGGTCTTCTTGCCAGCTTACCATTTTCTCTTGCTGTAGCCTCCAGCGCTTCTCCTTGGCCCTGGTGTTTTGGAACCAGATCTGCACCACCTTGAGGGGCAGGCTGAGTTCTGAGCCGATGGCCTCGCACTCCATGGCGTTGGGGTGGGCACAGGTCTCGTAACAGGACTGCAGGATGGACAGCTGCAGGCAGGACAGGTGTGTGCGTGGCCTACGGCTGGACGAGTGGGGCAGGAAGCTGCCCTCTGTCGGGCTTGATTTAGCCACAGCCGGGGTGGTGGGGCTGGCCACTTTGGCAGAGCTAGGGGTATTCGGACTAACTGGTGCAATGCTGGGGGTGGGAGGAGGGGGGATGGTGCGAGGAGGTGTGTGCGTGGGAAGAGCCAGCTGTTCTCTCGATAGTGTGTTGATCTTAAAGGGGCCTTTAGGGGTCCAGTAGTTGAGCCCGTTATGTTTTTGTGGCACCGCTGTCGTGGCAGGAGGCTTGTTGTTGATGGGAGTTGTGGGCAGTTTGGGCACCATGCGGTTAATGGCTCCTGGTCCGGGTCCCATCTCATTTTCATTGTCTCTCTCCTCATCAGTCTCGTCTTCCTCGCTCTCCTCTTCTAGCTTTCGCTTCAGGGCTGGTCGCGGGGCAATGGGGATAGGGTCCTTCGGTGGTGCTAGAAGAATGGGGGTGTTGACTTTGGGTGCGACTTTGACCATAGTGACGTTGCTGGTGGTTTCTAGTTTGGTCTTTGGCACTGCAGAAGCACTGCTGCTCACAGGAGAGACCACAGTGGAAGAAACAACCTCCTTGGGCTTGATGGGAACTGGGGTTAGTTTTTTCACCAAGGCTGGTTTTCCCATCTCCTTCACTGGCTCTCTTTCTGTCTTTATGAGGGTGCGGACAATCGGGGCAGTTGTAATGCACCCAGTATTGTTTGCAACAGGCCTGTTTGAGAATATAGGTTTGGAGAGAGGCCAGGTGAATTTGATGAGCGGTTTTCCCACCGCCGCCAGGGTCCCATCACTGATGAATCGGACTTCACCCTTCCGTTCCCTCGCCCTCATGTTCTGGAACCAAATCTGGACAACCTTCTTTGGAAGATGGACCCATTCCGAAATCTGTTCAAACTCATGTTTCCCGGGATTTGGGTCTTTGAAATAGCAGCCATACAGTATGTCAAGTTGCTCGGCTTGGATGATGGTCCTTGAACGCCGCATGTCCCGATACCGTTTACCTTTGGACCTCCTCTGCTGCTGCTCCCTCTCCTTTTCCTTCTCTCTCTCTTTTTCTCGTTCTCTTTCCAATAGTGAGGCGTTCATCTTCTCCGCTGCCCTCATGTAAATACTAGACTTCGTCATGTTATTGCAGTTAACCAGACTCCTGCTGCTGTTAGGAGGCATGGAGTCAGGCTTAACCTGGACGACTACCAGACCTTTGGATGTGGGCCTCAGGCCGAGCCCGTCCAGCAACCGTCCCTTCTGTGCAGACGTTTTATCAGCCAGAGATAATGATGATGATGAGGAAGAAGCAGATTTTGAATTGCCGTTTTTCCCCATGCTGAGATCGAGAGCTGACTCACAGTCACCACCGTTGGACAGGTAGTGAGAAGTTTGGCTGTGGGAGAGAGAATGTGAGAGAAGCGAGTCGGAGAAGCGTGTGATATTCGGCGGGTTGGGAAATACAGGTACTTTGCTCCCATCTCCAACCACCGAAGGAGGAAGAGAGAGGACATACGGGCTGAGGAATTGAGTAGAAAAGGGAGCAAGGGACAGAGACAGAGGGAGGGAGTGGAGGATACCACTTGGAAGCTCTGGGTGGTCCATGGAGTGGGTCAGAGTGTTCGGAGGATCCCCTTGGGCCTCCAACTCTAGATCCACATCTGGGTCCTGTCTCTCCTTCTTGACTTCCACCTCATCACGCTCAAACTCCCTCTTTCTTTTTTTCCTCTTTGCCCTCTGACCTGCTCCACCCTCCTCCTCTTCGTACTCATCTTCTGCATCAGAGAGGAACACAGTGGTGGAGCGCAGCACCTTTCCTCCACCCAAGCCCTTATCACCAGGCACCTCCCGCTGTGCTTCATCTTTCACAGGGCTGTCAGGCCCCTCCCTCATGGACCCATTCTGACTCTCCTCTTCAGACACAATGACAGAGGTGTAGACTTCATTTTCAGAGTCAGAAGTCAGACAGGAGTCTCCCTGGCCCTCCCTTCCCAGATCTCTCTGTCTTCGCTTCCCTCTTCTACTAGACAAATCAATCGCCTGACTACCTGAAGCTTCGGCATCATCCTCACCTTCTGCTATTATCAGTGAGCTTTCCTCCTCATCATAGTCATTATCAGAACTTTGGACATGCCTCGTCAATCCTGCCAAGGCATGCATGTGCTCTAGCCCCGCGGCCCTCTGCCTCCCTTTGGCATGTCGGGCTTGGCTCAGCCACCTGCGTACCTCTTCCTCTGAGAGCCCAACCTCTCTGCCCAGCGCCTCACAGTCCTCACGGGGAGGACTTGCAGCGTCAGCCTCACTACGTGACTCAAAGAACGCCCAGAGAACCTCGGACTGGAACTCGGACAGTACTGGAAGGTCTGGAGAAATAATGCTTCCCATTGCATTACAATAGGGGCGAGTTTGGTCGGGGGAAGTTAAGGCATTTGTATAGGGGCTGGTTTTTGGGGTGCCGAGAGAGCCACAAGGGCTTGTGCCTGCTTGTGATTTCTGAGGAGTAGAGTCAGGGCTAAGTGTAAGGTTTAAATTTACAGGACTGAGGCTTGAGTTGCTGGGCACAGATGCAGAAGGTGAGAGGTTGTTATTGCGGAAACTTTTCTCTGTGCCCATCGGGGAGAGATTTAAGATAGCTGCTTTATCACCTTCCAGGTCCAACTGATCAGTCGAGCTGTCTCCATCTGTTGTGCTATCTCTATGTGCCTTCCCATTGTCTTCATCATTCTCAACCTTCGTTTTGCTTTCCGTTTTAGGACCCTGTGCAAACTCTTTACTGTCCTCTTCCTTGTCTTTCTCTATTTGAATGCTTTCCATAGTCCAACTGTCCCTGATCTGGACTGAGCTCTTCTCTTCAACTGTCTCATCGCCCTCCTGCCTCACTTGTTCTCCCTCACACTTGACACCCTGTTTTTGCTCTTCCGGACAGGGTTGTGCGTATACTTGTAAGCTGCTAAGTCTTTGGGCTAGGAGGGCTTGCTGGGCTGCGCTGAGACCTAGTAATGGCACACACTGGGTCAGGAGCTGGCCTTGCTGGTTCTCTGGGTACTGTTGGGTTTGGGCTTGGAGCCCATTCAGGATCAAGGGCATGAGCATCTGAGGCTGATGCACGAGCTGAGGCATGGCCGCACCGGGAGCCGCACCAGCCGCAAACAGGGATGGGAGGAGGGAGTGCGAGAGGGAGCTGGGGCTAGACGTGAGGAGGGTGAGAAAGGCAGAAACTGCCTGAGCTGAGGCCACAGGGGAGGAGAGGAGGGAGGGAGCTGCTGGTGAAGTTTGGATGTGCTCCCCATCTTTTGCAGTCACCATCAAAGTCCCAGGAGCAGCGCAATTGGTGGTGGTGACTAACTGAGTGGCTCCACACCCAGGGGTGCCCGTGTTTGGAACACTGTTGCTGCTACCTCCCAAACTACCAGTGGCCACTGCACTGTTGGCAGCACTTCCAGCATTTCTGCTGCGGGTCTGGTGTAAGACAGATTTCATATGGCTCTCAAGGGTGATGGCATGATTGTAAGAGACTCGACACACAGCACACTGATAGGGTTTGTTTGATATATATGGCCGAGACAGGACAGGAACAAGGGGCTCATGTTCCCCACCCGGTTTTGCAGAGCCTGTTGTCATCCTCTGAATGTGGGATGTAGAGTTGTAATGAACGCTCAAAGACGTCTTGGTGGGAAAGGTTTCCAGGCAGGCATTGCACTTGAATGACCGGGTATTATTTTCAGCTGCCACACCATTTTTACCAGTTGACTTTTCACTAGTGTCTGGCATTTCTGTAATTTCAGTTGCGTTTTGCTGTTTTGCTCCTGTGGGTTGATTTCCCTCCTGTTCTGACTCCGGCTGAGCTTTGCCTCCCTCCTGTTCCATAACCTTCTCTTCCTCCATCACTTTGTATCCAAGCAGCGGGGCAGCGTATGAACTCTCCTTGGATTGGCAGGGTTCTGAACTGGAGTCTTCACCATACTTCAGTTGTTGTAGAGAGGCAGGATCTGATAAAACAAAAAATATATATATTATCTTCAACTATTATGTTCTAGTAAATGGGGCACCTAACAGAAATGCACATTTGCATATTACATTTGTACTGATGCCCATATCAGCCTTTTTTTCTCTCCTAAGTATCTGTACTCGCTCAACCCACATCAGAAGCAATGTTCCTCTCTAAATGCATTTCTTTGATTCCTCTTCAAAACTTCCCTGGGAAGTTCATATTTTGCTTTCAAAACAACCTATTTTGCCTTTAAACAATTTGAAGATTTGCTTTTACATCATTTCATTGCCACCCTATCTTTTTCAAACAATCTTTTTTCCCTTTGCTTGTGTTTCTGAAAAACAAATGTTACATATTTAATTAAATTTGCATGGCCATTGTTGACCCAACTCCACATGAAATGTGAATCAACCCATTGGGTCAAACCAGGTTGGGCCAACTATATCTATCAAGATAGTAATCAGTGTTTATTACCAGAACCAATAACAAGAATGTTAAATTTCTGTCAAGTGGAATACCCTTCACATTCACCTGCGGCTTTCTGAGCACCTTTGTCCTCTTCTCCACTGGAACACTGTTTCGGAACAGCCTGTTAAAGAAAACGAACGGAAAAATCAATAGGTTCAGTCAGCAAAAATCACAAGGCAAACTTTACTGTGCAACTCCTCCTTTCACATGGGGTGAATGCTATCTAGCATTAGGACAACACGGTGCCAATCTGGGCGTGACTCATTGATGCATAGTTATATTACACATAGCCTGCCTAGCCTCTTATTTGCCACTTACCCTAAAGGCATAAATTAAGTTGTGTTCCATCATTTTATCCACGTATAAAAATCCATCTATCCAACGCATTCACTTCATGTAATAAATTGTTATGGACCTATTAACCGCTATTAATTTAATTGCTCAAGTTCTTCAAAATAGAAATCTAGTCAGCAAATACTTCTTAACTCTCAAACAAAACAGAACTACCTGGTTAATCCAAATACTGAAATATTCAGATTACTGAAATACTGTACATTGAAATACTGGCCAAAGTGGATTCACAAAAACAATGCATGCGAACACAGTTAAAACTACTGTAATTACCAATGTATCAACAGGTAATGCATCAGTAAATGAAATATATTTCCCCTCATCATGCATATAGGGTTAACTATAGGGTTAACAGTCAATGTAGATGTTTGAAGTGGGTTTGTGTTGTTGCCGTGGTCAATAAACACCATGGAAACAACGCTGACAGGTCTATGAGATAAATTCCCACTCATCCCATTTAAGGAATATACATTTCTGATACCTTGCTTTGGATAAAAACATCCAAAGTAGGTCATGTTAATGTTACATTTATATTTAGATAAATATCATTATATTGTGTTATTTGAAACAAGTGAGAGCTGAAATAAGACTAACACATGAGCACGGATGAGCACTGATCAGAAATAATGTGTAAGGGTATGGATTTACATAAACATATGGTTTGTTTTGTTTTTTATAAAACTGCTCAAGGCATACCTTGATGTGAATCCATTCTCGTGAACCTTAAAATATACTATATCACCCAGCGGTATGTGCTCTAAAAGATTTCTTGGGCAAGTTGCCGTTTTGTTGCTGATAAAAACTAGTTAGTTAATAATGTATTTTATTATTGTTTTTTCTACAGTTTTACCTTCAGAGAAAACAATCTGGGTGCAAGAAAAAACCTACATTGTTTGAATTCCTAGAGTCATACTTTTTATCCAGAGTAATTTGTATTGGGGAAAGAATTTCATACTATTACACCGTCAAAAGAACAATATTGTGATATGATATTCTGGCCGTATTGCCCAGCCATACTTACAATGTCCAGCAGTTTATCCACACAGGATGGAAGTACGTTGTGTTGGTTAGTGAGATGTAGAGACAGGGAGGCTCTGTCTGCTTGCCCTTGTTGGCACAGGGGGCACAGCCACTCCGCCACCCCGTTGCTGTCACTGCACACAGTCTCTCCAGACTCCTCCTAACAAGTGAAAATGGTTGTTAGAGAGCCCTACCTTATTGAGAATATTTGTGGGTCAGTTTCAATATATCAGTGGAGAAGGACAGGAAAGATGGGAGAAAAGGACAGAATTACATTCAACAAAGGTCAAGAGCTGAGCTGAAACCCACTAAGATAAAAGCATACTGTTGGTTACACATCTCAGCCAGGTGACCTGCACACCTCATGCTTTGCCATGTTTAACAATGTGGGCGCACAATGAGAAGCCAGGTACCATAAACACTTCAATAGGCATGTCTATCCTTTCTAAATCTGATCCTAGATCAGTACTCTTATAAGTCTTTGAAAATGCATTCAAGACTTTTCAACCATAACCACATTTTATAGGGAGTTTCCCCATGTTTTGTCTGCAGTGACCTATCAAATTACACCATATTGTGATTATTTCAATGACATTCATGTAATGTTATTAAGTATTCAGCTTATGCTGCAAAAAGGTTCTACGTAAAAAAAGGTTTTACATTTTTATCTCATGCCAGTCTTTCTATTCAAACAAACTTTCAGCAAACTGATCTGATATTACATGAGCAAATGCAATGTTGACTATACCGGATTAACACTATTCAATCATAAAATCTGTTGTCTGACTGTATCCACAACGAGTATACCGTCTCTACATGTAGTAATTATCCCAAAGTTGTGGCCTGATAATTGGCCCGGACAAGCAAACTGTGGCCATTATATAAAAGACTATCTGAGGTCACCATGCAGCATTACATTAGCACGACATCAACTATCAAATAACTGTTACCTCCATGCAGCTTAACAATCAAAATCACACTAGTATGGATTGCACCACATAGCTTAATTAATTTTACCTCAAGTATTCATGATCAAAGCTCTTGGTGAAAACATGAGGAGGAATACCAACACAGCGATTTCCTTCACTTCCTCGTCATGCCAATTAGCAAGCTAGCAGGGTATGTGGCCAGATAATATTTCGACAAGAGTCTACATCTGCATAGGATGCGATGTAGAAAAGCTCCTCATCACGAGATCCATAATTAAAAGACAAGATATAACTCGACTGACGTCTCTTTTCTATGCAGTTGGCTAATTAACGAGCAGTCTAATTAGCTATGCCAAACAGTGATGAATCAATTAGCTAGCAGGCTACGTTGTCAGCCCCCCTTCCCGTCGCATTACAGTGGTGTTTCCGAAACGCTGTTAGCTCTTAATTCACTGAACATAATCCTGCATGATATCCAGGCAGCTCTCTCAAACAGCAAAACACATGGCAGACGTCAGCATAACCTCGTTGTTGGCTCTTCGCTAAAGCTGGATGGCCACTAAATTAATAAACAAAAGGGTCGAGCTATGAACAGTCGTGGCACTTCGCTAGCTAGCCTGTTAGCAAGCAGAGATAATTAAGCGCTCCTCACACGGTCTCCTCTCCCCCCCCAAACTCCGCCCGGTTCAGGTGTAGCTGCAGCTTCAACACACCGACCGAGTTCCCCCTGGATAGACAATACACGGACTAGGCTTTAGTAACCTCATCAAAGACCTCGGCCTCGAGTCGTTTCCTTACCCCTCCGATTGTGGGCTGCCACTCGGGCATCTAGTGTTGCACCGCCCGCCGCCTGCTGCTCAACAGCGCAAATTGAGGCCTAGCCGGACTAAAGCCATTTAATTAATGAATGTGGGCTCCGTTTACAGATGTGTTAAAAAAAACCTCACACCCCCCACCCTCCCGCTTCGTCCAACGGACCCCGTTTTGACGCGTTTTACTGCTCAAATCCACATCTTAAATACTTGTGGTGCAACACATGGTCAACTAAACTATCATGTTAAACAGCTTCACGCCGTAATTGGCGAAAGAGTTGAACGCTAAGCGACTTGAAACGGACTACGTGCACGGCGGTCGGCGATGGGGGTGGTGTAGAGAAGAGGCGAGAACGAGACCGAGGAGGAAAAGTTTGGGATTTAATGTTGGATTTCTATAAGGGATCGGATTAGTATGAGGCATAATCCGTCGTTTGCTCGATCCTATATCAATCGCAGGCCACTCTCCCTGCTCACAAAGGCATAATTAAGCGATCGCGAATGACGTTTAATTAAGTTCAGAGCAATTAGCTAATGCGTTTACCTGCATGGTCGCCGCTCCAGCACACACGCTTCCTCTGTGGCTCCTCAGAAGTGAAAAGTTTTCTTGCCTGCCCTCCCTCTCTCCGGTCCCCCTCCCTTCATTCGCCCTATCCCTCTCTCCTTCCCCTCTTCCCTCTAGTAAACACACCACAGCTCCCCCCAAGGCTGATTGCTGACATTCAGAAGGGACAGAGACACGGCTCTCAAATCCCTTATGTAACCCGACAGATATTAGTGGTTATTTATGCGTTTTCAAACACCGTTGACTTATTGAGCAAAAAATAAAAAAAAACGTGAAAGGACGATTTCCAAAAGGTATGGTGATGTTTGGATTGCATGGAATCCGTTCCAATGTAAAACCCTTCCTCAATTTCATATGCAAGGTGAATAAAAATTAGCCCCCCTTCTGCCAACTTGGACTGTGTCTGAAAGATATAGAGTCAACGAGTCAATTAAGACTAAATCATCGAGATATGGCCATAAATGCTTCACTCAACATGTGAATTATATCATATTTGATCTGAAATTAGAGGTGTGGCGCACATCAACAGTCGTAGCGTGTGGAATATATATTTATGAAGCAGAGTTGATTAAAACTGCACCTTCCGTATGCCCCTGCGTTACTGGGACAGGAAATGATGTTCGTGAATACCCTGATAGGTGTCTCTAATTGCGCCTGTGCAAAATAAACTTTGCTGACGTGTAGGGGTTGGTCGGATCCATCGCTCAATCTTTGATGTACATGAATTTGGACCTCTGGTCGTGACTTTAAAAGGTGTGTGAGGTGTTGCAGTTTTGTGATATTGGCTTGTTGTTCATGCGCGAGCTTTACAGCGGCAGCCTGGGCTGAATGACTCGACTCTTTAGTGCCTGATTATAATGAGACAGGTGCAGCTACTGTAGCTACCATCTCACTACTTTGTCTGTACACCTATTATAATAAAACAGTAAGAATAAACTATTTTTTAATAGTTTTTTAAAAAACAGTTTACAATGTGCTTGACAACCAAATAAAACGCAATAGTATGATCATAAAATAGGGTAAAACGAGGCGCCACAAGATAAAAGGTAAGAACACAGTAAGACAATATGAGAGTAAAAAGAATAGGGTAAAGGCATCACATGAAAGCAAGTCTATAAAATAGGTTTTAAGAAGTGATTTAAAAGATGAAACTGACTCTAAATAAATAAATTACATCTAGGTCAGTTTAGTTAATAAAAGGGGGTGGGGGGGATTATGACCTGTAGTTGATTTTGGTCAAACTGTGTCATTTCAGATGAGTGTGGAGGTGGAGAGAAAATTTGTATGCGACGCTGACACTCCGAAAACACTGGAGGGGATTGGAGGTATGTGTTCATATTGTCTTCCACACATTTACCAATTTAAATGTAGAATTTAGGCATTTAGCCAACGGTGTGATCTACATCAGCTCACAAATGGTCACTGAAAGGCTGTTCCAACATGTAGTGACACTAATCTCTGTGGTTTGTACACTGTCTGAAATCATTATCTGTTTCAGCCTCATTAGTATAGCTGGGAATTAAAGGAATAGTTTGATACAAATGTGGCTCTATTTTTATCATCTCTCTATCTCTCTCTTCCTCCATCTCCTTTTACCCAGCGGTGTGTCTTGGTCAGCATCGGTTTCTCGACCAGTACTTCGACACCCTCGACTTCGACCTCACTTTGAACAACATGTGGCTGCGTAAACGCAAAGGATGCTGGGAGCTCAAGTGTCCAACTGCAACAGTAAGCAGGTCAGAGGAGACCAGTGGAGAGCAACCCAAAGAAGCAGTGCTGTGTACTCGCTACAAGGAGATAACCAATCTACCTGAAATTCAACTGAGAGTGAAAGAAGTCATAAAAGAGAGATGTGGGGAGATTGCATGCCAACCGCCAGAAAAAATAATAGAAGATGAAGGGAAGTCTGCCGTGGAGGTTGGCCATCGCAACCAGAGGCAGCCAGCAATTGCCCAAGATGGACCTAAAACAGCAGAGAAAGGCTCTCCACAGGAGGAGGAGGAGGACTCTTGGCTGAGCGAGCTGAATCTGGCGTGCTTCGCAGAGTTTACAACAGTGCGGTGTTCATTCACTCTCGAGGAGGAGGGAGTGCAGATAGATCTTGACCAAGCTGACTTTGGCTACCATGTAGGGGAGATAGAGGTCCTAGTACCTGAGGGAGGAGACGTGCAGTCTGCCCTGGAGAAGATCGAAAGAACAGCTCGAAAGCTGGGTGAGCGCGGAGCCTGACCGTTTAATACGTGAAATACAATACAGTGTTATTCCTGGGCTCGTATGCATCAAGTTTTTAAAGTGAAGATCCTATGTGACCTTACCAGTGATCCTGTGTTCCTGTTCATAGGAGTTTTTATAAATATAGGCCTTTGTGCGCTTCGTACATTTGAAATGTTTAATGTAATAATACGACTTGCCTACCTGTGCTATCACGCTATTGGCATAATAATTCCCTAATCCTTTTTCATGTTTTACTCACTTCTTCACAGGTCTGACCGGGGATCAGCGAGTTCAAGGAAAAATGAATATGTACCTTAAAAGAAATCGCCCAGAGCACTATGCAAAACTACTAAGTTCTCATGTTTTTTAAAGGATATTATATGTATGATAGCTCAATAGTTTTTGACATGTACATATTAATATCTGTA
>OMLI01095659.1:0-10057 GCA_900302605.1 Rondeletia loricata
CTTAGGGTTAGGTGTAGGGCTCCTAATCTTAGATATTTCCTGCAAGGGGCAAAGGGATGGATTATGTTAACAGTTAACAAATTAAATACATACATTTAAGCTAGCTGGCTAATAGTTCTATGTACAGTGAACATACAATTAGCTACATACAGTAGCTATCTTCATGCTAACCTTCTCTGTGATCACTATTTCAGTAAAGACACTGCTAGTTAGCTTATTAGTCAGACTGTGTATAGCTCATTTGATGTGTCTGATGATGTATTTCACAGCCACAAAAAAAGATTTAAGGTAAAACTGAATGGGATTCTGTTTTCGGTAACCCTTTAATTTACAGGCCATTAATTACGTAGTAATGACAGGAAATAAGTACATAATTTCCAAGTAAAATAGATGTAGTAACTCTTTATAGCATTAGAATGACTGGTAACTACTGAGTAATATACAAGTAAAAAGGGGGCTTTTTACCAGGCTAGGCCCGTTATGGGGTTTTGTTGTTTTCTGTTATTTGTGTAGAGTTGGTATGGAGTACGTTTGTATAGATATGTGAATATTGTACATAGTCAGTATTGTCAGTCTTTTCTAAAATATATAATGTATTATTGTATGTATTCTACATTACAAGCAAATGAAAACCTAATGAAAAAACATTGATTGTTTCTGCACAGGTGTCGTCACTTTCTGTAATGAATGTCCCTTCCCTCTGTGGAAGATAAATCAATGGAGACAGAGTGTTTCTTCCTTTTTGAACTAGTTTATCCTTCGCCTCCAGCACCTTTCTATGTTTTCAAAAGTGTACAGTAGTGAAACTTATCTAATACAATTACTGGCAAAATAACCTTTATTTTAAACTTGTATATTACTCAGTAATTACCAGTCATTATAATGTTATAACTAGTTATTGCATCTGTTTTGTTGGATATTACTTCGTTATTGTCTGTTGTTATTGTATAATTAATGGCCTGTAATCTAAAAGGTTACCCTCTTTTCTTATCTGCCAGTCAATTGCAAATTGTGTGAAACAAAGGTCTAATTTCCCAGTGCTTGATTTCAATCCTTACTGTAGAATAGGTTATTTGGGCAAGGGCTGGATTCTACCCTAATGTTTCCCAGCTTTCATCTACCAAAATTAGACCGCAGGCACTCATTATCCACAGACCTGTGTTTCCTCTATCTATATACCCACCTGACTGAAGTCTTTTTTTGGGTCCTGGCTGGGAATGAGAGTGCTCTCGTGGAGGTGGCCGGAGGGCTTCCTGATTGATTAGAATTCTTCAGAGAGGAAAGTGCTGAGTGGTTCTGAGGCTGGGAGTTTGAGTGTGAAACATTGGGTGACATAGGCCATGTAGCAGCCAAAAATGCACACCTTGAATATCTTGTTAACTGAAAACAAGCACAAACTGTGCTGATTTGGATTGTGTTGAGAGAAGCATTTCAAAGAAATGCACTGGGGATCTTTGCAGGTGTCTGTGCAGGTGCTTTTGAATCCAGTGGACCAATGCATTCTTGCACTGAGCCTCGGGACATTTTGACACTAAAAACTCATGAACACAGAGTTTGAACTAGCTCAATACAAACATTGCTGACCTCTCACTTTAGTCAGAGTGAGGGAGAACAAAATTAATAGCTCCCAGGCCATATAGGGTTTCTTATTTTTGACTTGTACCATAGGCCAAATAACACAATGTAGCACAAACCAAACTATCTGAGACAAATAGGGACAGAGAAAAAAAAAAATCCTTTCTGGGACACTAAAAAGCATACCATCCCATAGCAGCTCCGTCAAAATACAAAGGCCTCTCAGTGAGCTTAATGATATATACAGAAACGACGCAGAGCACCTTACTCACTACATGCCTGAAAAACAGAAAGAGCATAAAGCTCAGTTTAGATGAGCTGCTTCTACAAAGGCCCCATTACTGCTGGCTGGAGAAAGCAAATGCCAAACCTGATCAGAAGGACCCACTGAATAGCATACTTTCAGTGTCAGACCTGGATAAAAGAAAGCCTTTTGCTGTGGGCTTGGGACACAGGGATAATTATATAGTTCAAGAAAATATTCCACAGTCTCATTATGCTAAAAGCAGCAACCCATCACCCTAGCCTTCTCACCATCAAATAATAAGAAGACATTCGTATTGTCTGTCATCTCTGTCCTGTAGCAAGATTTTGTAACTCACATTTGTACATTCATATCGTATCACAATTCCCCCCATTTTTTTTTTATTGACTCCTGAAATGTGTAGTCAACGTCACGTGACTCTTGAGCCAAACTATTTAAAATGCATCGTAACATTTCTAAAATAGATTGGCTTCAATGGGAAATATACTACTTTTCTCATTTCCTGAAAGGATTTGCATGACATTGATACATCACTGGTCCACCAGAGTTTTCTGTTGAAGAGATGGCTACGGATGCTTTTAAGCTAACATTTAAAACAGTTGACATCACAATTTTCTATATCAAATAAATCAGTTATTATAACCCCAATTATATGACCCCTGATCTCCTTATGTGTTGAGGATATACAGTATAGGACAAGGATGTGCAGACATGGGTTAGAAGGGACTTCTTAGCACTGACCGTCAGACATTCCAGTTCCCCAGTCTCCCAGTAAGCCAATATCGCTCCAATATTATCCAGCAAACAAGGGGATCCCTTGGTGGTCCCTTAGAGAATAATCTGTCTCTGGAGGTATTAACCCAAAGGGGAAGTCGATGTTGGACCATAAGGAAAGTCCTTGACTACACAAACTGTGACAGAGGTCCCGGCTGTGTTTACTAGAGACTGATGCTTTTGTTAACCATCTTTAAGAGGGGCATTTCATTTCAGCCAGAGGTGTAGCAGCTGTTCAAACACTTACTGTTATTACATTAAGGTTTGGTGATCAAACAAATGACAAGTCAAATAATGAGCAAGAGCCACAGTACAGCAGAATCCATAGCTAATTAGAGCAGCTGGCTTTTAAGCCAGACAGTTTGACGAGAACATCAAGGAAAGCATGTACACTGCATGTCAATACTGTTTACGTTGCTCCCTCTCACACTCACACACCATGCTCAGCAATATTGGATGGGTTTCAGTACCTATAAAACAGACTGAGTCGACAATGAATGAATGCCGTGTGTTAGGGTTGGAGGCTTCTACTTATCTGCTGCCAAAATGAGCTGGTTAAAGTGAACTCAGAATACAGTATTTCATAGGTGTAACCTGGGTTTAACAGCGTCCACTGCACCTGAAGGATCTAAATGAGATGTTATGTCACCAAACAGAATCCATATGTCGATAAGAACTCTCGCCTTCATTTTGTCCTCATCCTCATTAGAGTTGACATGAGGATTGCTTGACATGAGGATTTTACGATATGCAAAGGAATAACCTCTACAGACATGTCGTTAATTACTAAGTGCGTTATTTATCGTCGTCAGCTTGGATGATGGATGGGTGCGCTGTGGAGGAACAGGGAACTTCATTATTTTGATAGTACTTCTAGAGGATTGGCTAATTGAATTTAGCTATTATACCCCTTATCAATATATATGTAATGAGCGAGTAATGCTCTGTCTATAAAAGTCCACAAATCAATGGTGACATTTTCTCTGCTGAGTCTGAGCTGTGTGGAGACTGGTTTCATCATGAACATATTGGGATACAGAGTAACATCGTCTCCCGTTTTAGAATGGTAATGTCACATATTTTGCTAGGTTTCAAAACTGTTTTACTGCCATGTTCAGAGACTGTGAAACCCTGCAGTCTATACCATGAAACATTTATATCTTCTTACCAGGCCTTGTGTTCTCCCTTTACTAGAATCTCTCTCATCAAATCCTAATTTTCTTCAACCATCTCATGTGGGTGGTGTGGCTGCTGCCCTCAAAAAGAAGGGAGAAGTTAATTATGAGAAATTAATTATATCTTAAATAAATCATTAATGTTTTACAGCTCAGGGAAATTAGACTTAACTGGAGACATATGAAGAGTTTAATTTCAAAATGAGGTATCCACCATTTGAAAAAATGGATGCCTACTCTTACAAAATGATTGGTGGTGAAAATGGAAATCACATTTTGGGTTATTAGTAATTACTTATGAGTGGGTATTGTTAGTAACGAGTCATCTCAAGACCTTTGCTTACTGTATGTTCTTGAGGGTGAAATAATTTTTATTTTTAAATGTAAATTTAAATTTAAGGTAGCACATTTTTCCAAATTGGATACAGTGTATGGTATTTTGGAACAAAACCCTTCATATGTAGCCTGCTCTGTAAATTTTGTGAAAATAATCAAATAGGCCGTACATGTGCATCACGATTGGTTTTGGTTGATGTGTTTCGAGAGCCTTAAAACTGCTAAGCAAATCATGTTTAATCTGCATAATTGAGAAGATCAACATATACTTAAAGAGTAATATTCAACAGCACTGACTTACCTGGGCACAGTCCATACTGTACAAAATATAGATATTTCAAATAATCAATTTATGGAGCATAGCTATAGAAAGTGACTGCCTAATGTCTGACATTTACCTTCGAAAACCTCCTTTGGGATAGTTTTTTGTGCTAGAATACAAATATCTTATTCAATTTCCACGGTGACATTGGCCACGGTGTGACTTGATGAGTATCTTTTTTGACTGCTGCGTGAACAGAGAGTGCTGAGGGGGAATTTGCAGAGAATTAAATCATCATCTAATCATGTTGTTTGGTAGTTCTGAGGCAGGAAGAAAGCTTTTCTCATCTAATACATAGAAGCACCTTTGTAAAAAGCAGAACCCATGTGAAGAAAATGAAATTGCAGGAGGAAGTACAAATGGACTAACCTTGAACTAATGACGCTTTTATCTGTGAGGAAAAATAACAAGTATAACTGACCAGCCTTTCAACACATCAGTGCCCTTTCTGCCAATTTGCCTAGATATTTTTTTCAAGGCCATAACAGGAGAGAGAGAACCTTTGAAGGACACTGCTGTGAACTTGGCCCCCAATCTGAAGAGCTCAAGTCCATCTGTTTCGTGTCTCCAGTTCCAAACTGAAGTGGGCTTCCTCTCCCCACTCACTGGAGTGAGATTCGTAACCATTGATTCTGGCAGCTAGGCAGCTCCCGTAATTAAAAAATTCTATGTGGAAGATGGTAAACACTGCTCAAAGCCAACTGTGGCAGGGCTCTTCATCCTTAATGAGATTTCAGTGGAAAAGCTAAGCAACCAGCCTGAAGAATCGATACAGTTTCTCTCTCTTTCTCTCTCAAATGCTTTTGATAATCTTCTCTAAGGCCCTGATCAATTTGCACTGAGGCAACTCATTAATAATACTTGTCCAGGCCCACTAAAACTACATTGAAGTCTTAGGAAAGGAGCAGAAAAAGTAACTTAGTAATATCAAATTCCTCGATCTTGGCACCGCGGGAACATTAGAAATAATAACTAGGCTATTCCCTCATTTGATATGATACTGTTCAGGTGGACAGGATCAGACTGTGGATACACAAGGGCACAACTGAGCAAGACTAACGCCAGATCACCCAGCAGGCTCTAGACATTGTAGGCCTCATTGCATTAAAGTTTCAGGCTTTATTAACATCTCATCACGCAATATCTTCTGTCTGAGGGAGGAGCAAAATCAATAAACCACTTACTTCATTTTGTACCTTGCAACGGCTAATCTGTACACTGCTCCTTCCGCTGTGACCTCAAAACCCAGCTGTACTCGTAGATTAAAGAGCCTGCTGTGGATTCAGCAAGGGAATGCACTTCTCTATAGGTACCCTGCATCTATTTCAGGCCCGTGGAGGAATGCCAACAACCTGGTATGGCAGAAACGTTTGATCATAGCAGACCAGCTTCAATCAAACAGGGGAAGGAAGGAAAGTATGCCATTATCGCTAACCCATCCATACTCTTTCCCTATAATGAGCTGATCACACTTCCACATCTACCTGTTTGATTGACATTAGGTCTGCAGGGACACCTCATCTAGATAAACAGCCCAGCAATGTGGAAAAGCCTGGAAAAAATACATTTATCATCTTTCTGGACCATTACCTCTCTCAAACTCACCTGAAATAGAGAAATTGTGATTGCTTTTAGTATTTCCATTTTTTCCTTCCTTCACTGGAGGTTTGCCAGATTTATTTTATAACAAGGTGGAGGAGAACATTTAATATCTCTAGTGCCCATAATTAATGAACATTCTTACATTTCTTAAGCAATGAAAACAAAACTAAGTCATTTTCATGTGGGTCAGACATAATTCCCCTGAGGTTAAAACAGGACAGACCATGATTAACGGAATTCAAGTTGTTAATTTAATTACGTACCTCAAAGTCATTTTCAGCGTGGCAACATGCATTTATTATCTTAGAGTAGTTATGGAATTTTCACCATTTGAGCATAGAAGGATAAAAAGAGTGTGACTTTCTTCTATGCTAGGCCTATATGTTGTTTAAGCATATAGAATATATTATACAGAATTTGCATAGTCTTACACCTAGCAAGGATAGCTTCCTATTATATTGTACTTGTTTTACGCACACATAAATGTATTGTCTGAGAAATAAACTTTGAAACAACATTTCATCAGTTCCGAAAACACAAATAGGCTACATGTAAGAGAGCAACTGTGCAAGAAATTGAAAAAGGTAACGAAGGAACAACAGAAGGAAATCCCAGCAGACCTTCAGGCGCCGAGGCAAAAAGTAGAAAAGGTACAGCAGCCGAGCAGCCCACAGCTGGAGATAATATTGTCAGTAATTACTCCCATCCCTACTGGGCAGACGACCTCAGAGTTGTCTGGTTCTCTGTTATATCTGGGCCGGCTGCTCATCTCATTCCAGACTGCATCGGCTCTGTCAAGCATAAGCGAGGGGGGGGGAGGCATTAGTGGACCCTGGAGAGGAGCGGGATGAGGTGATAAGAACATCACAGGGAATCCGGCTCATTTAATGCTACAGACTGCTGAAAGTTTGGCTTCTCATCTGTAAAAAACAAGAAGTGTGCATTGCTTTGTGTGTGTTTGTGTGTGTGCCTGTGTTTCTGTTACTTTAATCCTATTTAGACATTTTTGTGTGTTTCAACACGGCATGAATAGGGCATGTGTTGAATAGTGTTTATATTATACTGTATCCTAGTGCAGAACAGGCTCTGTCAGTTACATTTGCTGTGGCAAACCTCATATAAAACAAACCGTATAGCGATTTTCCATAAAAAATGTACGACAAAAACCCTTCACTTTGGGGTGGTTTGGTTTTATAAAACAACAATAACACACCATTGTATTAAAAAAGGAACAATGAAACATTTCAATAAACCTTTTATTTATATTGTTTAAATAATAATAATACTAAATTGTATTCTTTCCCCAAGCAATATAGTTCTTGAACACACAAGTACCGGTATGAGTGGTGATTTTTGGTTGGCACATTGACCTTTAAGTTAGCTGTTATGTGGTTAAGTGTGTGTTTATCAGATATTTTATAACGGCTTTGAACATGACTCAACCCAAAAAATGACTGTACATGGAAGCGGACAAGAATAACTAACATTTCTCCTGTTGATTTCTGTCACTGGTGTGAAAGCAAATCCTTAGCAGGTCTTTCTCAGTACACAGACCCAAAAGAGGAGGAGGAGGAATAGTCTTCCGCTCTGGGGTAACATGCAGGGCAGCTACTGTTCCACACGTCCTCAACCTTTTTGCTTCTAAAGCCAGAGCACTCTATCAGATAATCACTCCAAGCCTAAACAGAAGCCTTGTGCAGTCAATACAGTAATAGCAACTGGATGATCCAGCTGGTGCATGTTATGTTTCAGCGGCCAGTGTGGCTGTCATACATGTGCAGCACCAGTAGAAGAATTGGATGTGCGTATCACAAGACATTTGAGACATTTGAGTGTCATACATACACACTATAATTTCACCATGTGGTGGGAAAAAATATAATAGAGAGAAAGGCAATATTTGCAGTTCTGAGGTACCTGATCAATATTAGATTATGTTAAGGGCCGGGGAAGGGGATGGTCTCTGAGCAGTTTGCTTCATCGGCTTGAGCTTGTGAGTGAATCGATGCGCTGACACTATAGGATAGTTCTTACGCCATCAGTCAGCCAACCCATCTCATCACACTGTTTATTCAACCATGGTAAACAACACTGACCTCCATGCTAGCCCAAGCCTCTTCCTCTCATTACTCAGGCATATAAGAATAAGATATAGACACACCAAAGAGTGTCAATTTGCGCTGACTCTCACAGAAGGGCAGAGGGATTCTCCAGAGCAGGTAAATGTATCTTCACAAAGCTGAGAATGAGCAGATAATGGGCTCATATGCATAATACCGAACAGGAGGGTTAGACTGAACTCTTCCTGTGCTTACTGACAGAATGGTGAAATCCATTAAGAAGGTAGAATTAGTCAATCCTTCTTGCTTAAAGGGCATAGGGCACACCGCATATAGAATGCACTGCTTTTTACATTATGCAAATTGAATACTTTCCCTAGACCTTACGAAATGACCTGTGTGTGTGTGTTGTTGTTGTTGTTGTTTCGGATGTTGTTGTTTCTGATACAAAGTGTCTAATAACTAACAAGCGTCCACTCTTTTTAAAGTGATGGCGATTAAACCTAAAGTATCTCTTATTCAAGTTAAGAAAAGATATAGAACATAGCCCTACACAAACTGGATGAAGGATTTTGAAATGCAGTGTGTAGTGCATTTGTGTCTTTTAAAGATGACATTTGGTCCATTAGTAATGTAGTTCTTCTACACTGGATGTGACTGAGTAGATGGCATGGCCATTACAGTAGATCACAAGTGTCATACATGGAACACTGGATCATTACATTGGAAAGGTGAGATCAATATAGACAGTGAGATAAGTTTAATGTGTCCAGTAGTTTTCCCAAAGGGGGAACATGTGACATATGGTCAAGCAGGTGACGTATGACGACCAATTACAGGGCCTGTACTGAGTGAAATGCAGTGTGTAGCACCTTGGACTGGATGCCTCCCTAATTCAGGAGTGAAGATCCGCTGCTATTAATATTTCACTTCTTGCTGAAGAGCAAAGGACACAACTGCCTCAAATTGACAGAGGCACACAAAGGCCAGTAATCAAAAGCCCTTATACTGTAATGAGGAAGAAATATTAAACAGTACATCCTTGCCTTTGATCCACAGCACCACCTTTGGGTATGATAATCAGTTGGATGCTAATGTGCGAAGTGCTAACAATAGAGACGAACTGCTCTGGATAGCAGCTGAATGGCGAGTATGGACTTAAAGGGATAGTGCACCTATTTTTTAATGGGTGCACAGACAGCATTCTACGCCACAGGGAAGTAGACCTGCAGTGGACCAACAATGTTTTGGACAACTGTCGACTTTTCCATACGCCATTGTATCATGTAAAATTTATACTACACACCAACAAACTAAAACTTTGAAGAATGGAAATTGTGTTAACAGTTTAACTCTTGCATGCTTCAAAAAGTTTCACTTTGAAAACATGAAAAATAATAATACATACTTGCCATAAATATATTATAATCTGTAGCAGGGCCTAGGCGTTACACCCCTGGCGGAGGATACAAATACAACCAAACTTCCTCCACCCTGACCCTTAGCACAGGTGCCCCTCAGGGATGTGTTCTGAGTCCTGTCCTATACTCCCTCACCCACGACTGCGTGCCTGTCCATGGATCCAATACCATCATTAAATTCGCAGACGACACTACAGTGGTAGGCCGGATCTCTAATAACGATGAGACTGCCTATAGAGAGGAGATCCAACATCTGGAGACATGGTGCTCTAACAACAACCTTGCTCTCAATGTCAAAAAGACCAAGGAATTGATAGTTGATTTTAGGAAGCCCAATAAATGCAGACATAACCCCATTTTCATCAACGGTGCTGAGGTTGAGCGTGTGTCAAGTTTCAGGTTCCTGGGTGTCCATATCGCTGAGGACCTGACATGGACTCTAAATACCTCCTCCCTGATAAAGAAGGCCCAACAACGCCTTCGCTTTTTGAGGTTGAAAAGGGCCCACTTGTCACAAAAACACCTTG
>OMLI01095668.1:0-10712 GCA_900302605.1 Rondeletia loricata
CCAGCCGGCTCCATTGAGGTGTGTGAGTGTGTGTGTGTGTGAGAATAGAAATATATCATTCCATATCATTTTAAAGATTCTAAAACAAATGAGTTGTGCTTCAAAAGAAACCTGAACTTCACTTGATCAAACCAGAGATGCTCATCTTTTGTAATTCTGATTACTAAGGGGCGCATTTTGTTGCCAAATTGTATAAACCCATGTCCCATCATCATATTTAAAATCTGCAGTTTAGGTGTATAATATATTCAGAGAATCAAAGCTGAGTTATTAAGTAATATATAGTAATTATGAGTTGGAACTAGTAATGACTTTCTTGATATTGTCCATATACCTACTGTCACTATTACACACTCCATAACAGCAGTGTGTTATGTTACCATGATTCACAAAACAAAAAACAGTTGTAGGAAAATAAAAAATAAAAATAAGAGTGGTTTCTCCCGGTTTCTCATTGCTTCTGTGTATTGAGCATGTCTGACTTCCGGTTTGCGCAAATTTTTGACGTCATAGCTGAAGTGCTAAAAATAGCTCCGCGGCGGAGCGCTATTGGTTTATTCATGGCAACAGGGACTCTCAGTCGCAGAGTGTCAAGGGCTCATTGTAAACAGCTTAACCCGAATAAGACCTTAACCGGAGTATGGCCAATAGCTCGGTTACTCATTCTATTTTTCAGCCTAACCATTCTGCTCTTGTAAGATCCAAAAAGGGGTAGAAAACATTCTGTCGATTCCAGTTTTCATATTTTGGGCCCATCTTAAGCAGCTGAATAAACATGACATATACTGTAGATGTGCAGTAAAAAGTAAAAATGTTAAACCAAAGTAAGTATGGACTGTAACAGTCATATTTGTATCAGGATACTCTACTCCATAGTCTAGTATGGATTAGCAGTATTGCTAGTAGCAGTAAAATCTTACCAATACCCAGCCCCAACTTTGACATAGAACCAGTAAGTGGTGATTAATTGAATTTCCTACCTTTTCATCAACACAACCTTTTCACTTAAAACATAGTTGTTTTTATTCTTTAGTTTGTTTGCTTATTAGAACAGCTCCAGTACAACCTTATTTTTACAGAAAACATACTCTTACTCAAAATCTGCATATACATGGTTATTTGTCCAAATAAACTGTCCTAAACAATGTTTCTCTCACCTGGATGAGACAAGATAAATAAGCAAGAGCAGAAAACAGTAGAATGATAATGCACAGTTTTTCCCTTCACGTTCCACCGACATCCCAGGCATCCATCCCCATTTCTGTCTCTCTGTTTCTCTCCCTCAGCCCACACTTAAGGCGCTTTTATGTTACACGATCACTCGAATTTGAGCCCAGGGGGACACTCTGGGTCCCTGAGCGAGAAAGCCCCAAAAAAGCTACAGACCAGATGTATGATGTTATATGGTCAAACTGGCAAACACAAAAGGTCTAAAAACAAAAGCCATGAATTAAGCGAGAGGCTTTCAAAAGTGTGTTTTCAAAACAGCCCAGCTGAGAGCTCAGATGCCTCTCTCCTCCTTCTCAGTCACTCCCTCGCTCCACTCCTGCTCTCAGCATTACCCCCGTCTCTCTCCTTTCTCCCTCACTCGCTATCTCCCCCTTTCTCTTTCTCCTCCTCTCTATCTTATTCTCTCTCTGCCACCCCCCGAGACTAAATGCTTAAAAAGAAAAGAAAGGACACCATTTTTGCTAATTAGTTGAGGACTTAACAGGCGCAGGATATGCTGCCTTACTTTTTCATCTGCTGTCCACGGGCTGTCGACTGTCCTGTGAAGTTGAGCCTGTGTGGCTAAGAGCAGAAGAAAGGAGTAGGCTAGGCACACACAAATGCCTCACTGGAGATCCTGAACAGGTCTCCAGTGGGGGTTGAGCTCAAAAAGGGGGCCAACCATTAGTATTTAACATTTGGGGGAAAAGGAGCCCTAAATGAGAAGTGTAAATGGCTCTCTGCCCCACCTCCATCCTTACAAATGTTCACAGGCTATGTAAAATCATAGTGTTTTGTTTTTTTTGGTCTGTGTGATAATAGTGAACTTAAAAAGCAGGAAATCAACCTAACCACAAAGTAATTCAGCGAGAAATGTACATTCATCATGGTTCATACTACTATTTCTGATGAATCACTGGATTTGGCAAGGTCCTTATTTTGTACTAAATAGACATATTTTAAATATTGGTAATGTACTACTTCTCATCTCTATGCTGCTTTGTAGTTTAGTATATTAAGAATCTTATGGATTACTACAATTATTTTATATGAAGTTCTTTTGAAAATGGCAATGTAAATGTAGGACAGAATCAGAATAACTTAACTTGCCAAACAGCATAATTGTACAGGAAAGTGTCTTGGTGGCATTGGTGCAGAGACGTATTAAAAACGAACATAGTACCTACTGACACACATGGTACAGGGACAACAGGACATCACATTCAATGCAAGAGGACATTGGACGGTGTCAACAGACAGTGAACTGTACTGCCAATTGCTAGATACAGTGTCTATTTTTATGTAAATTATATCAAGTAAATGGATCTATCAGGATATATTTGTCACATCTATATTCTACTACATATGCTACTTCTACTGTGAACATTGCATCAATGATGAAATATTATTATTATCCTTATCTATGTAAGGACAAACTATAACAAAATAAAATCATGATACTCAAAATCTAAAATAGTTGAGGAAGCATAGTTGAATTATTCATGTTCCTCAACATGGTGGCACACACAGTAGGCCCTTTCCTAGCAACCAAAACCATGTCCGGTAAGTGTAAAAGAGCAATCACATACATAAAGGAGGAAATGTGAAGTTCAAGGCATAAACTTGATTTACATGTGAGAAACCGCCAGGTCAGTTACAAGGTTATTCTAAAAATATGTGTTAATCATAGCAGAGAGTAATATATGCAGGACTATGCCAGACACTTTTCAACTCTAAACCCTCTTAATACCCATACTGTATTTCATGTCATTGAGTCTAGGGGGAGGGGAACGGACTTGGTAAGCTTGAGTGTCTGAAGTTTACAGAAACACAACAAAGTGGAAAATTAACAGTGGAAACTTAATAAACAGTTGTCTCAATGCAACACAACTCGGGGTAATTCCCACAGGAAGAGAAAGGGCAAGAGCAGAGGAATAGCAATGGAGTTCACAGTAGAATCCTCTGCTACGTTCAGACAGGAAGTCAGGGGTGAGGACAGAGAACATGCAAGTCAGAGTTCAGTAATCACCATTAAAAGGGTCACAATGTCTCCAGACATAACAGCATTTCTTTCTTCCTAAAAAGTGACGTTATGAATACTATCTTCTCCCCAATAACTGAATCAGAAACAGCATCTGTCAGAGACAGTTGGTGGTTTTGTTGTCATGTCCTAAACCACTTATATTGAGATCTCTAAGTGGCTGTTATATTACACGCTAAAAGGAACGGGATAAAACGGCGTAGGCTGCTTGCATTCTCAGCTACTTTGTTCAAATGGGTGTATTTATCAGAGATGTAAGACACACATCCTATTAAACCAAGGGCACTGAAGAAATTCCTCACATGATCACCAAAGCCCCATAACTGTCTGGGACAGAAATGGAGGCTGTGCCGTATGTCAGTTATATGGAGCAATAACCAACTTAAAGAAGTGTGGTAATAGAGCCATTTACCTGATCCTGAAAAATGAGGACAAACCCCCCCCCCCAACACACACACACACACACACTCAGACTTTGTGATCCCTTTTTTGTTAAATGTGTATTTTGACAAGAAATTAAAAGAAAAAATCAAAGTGTCTGAAATGACACACAGTAGAAATGTTACATGAAGTCGAAAAAATTATAAGATTACTTTGGCGTTTACTTTTGCGATGATACCAGACATGAAGCTAGTGAAGATGTGCCAGGAAGAATACATATGATCAATTTGTTTCTGATAGAAATTCATGCCTACATATACTACAGTATGCTCAGCTTCTTTTAGCACAGACCAAATCAATCATCACATATTAGTGTACAGCATATTGTACATGTCGTGTGTGCTCAATGGGCTTTGTGTAACGCTGTATCTCCAGGCATTCACAGAGCTGCTTGTCATCTGTACAGTGTATTGCCAGCATGCGTATAAATGTTGTTGTTGTTGTTGTGGTTGCTCTAGTTGTCACACACAAATGCTTATCAGCTCTCCACTTATTCTTGTGTTACTGAAAGTGAAGTGAACATACAGTAGCCTATAGTTAATCGTGCTTCATTGTTTTTTTTGACAGGCAGAATGAAAGTGCTGAGTAATCTGACTGCATTAAATAGTACATGGATATAAACCAGCTTACAGAGTGCTGAAAAGTGGAGTGGAGATTCTAAACCCACCACTTATGTCTTTTCACTACTGTAACCGGTCAACATTAAATCTGTGGTCGAAAGAGCCTATCGTCCAATGGCAGCCATAGTTGTTGTCAGTTTAATAATGATTGTGTCCAAGGGAGCAGAATTAACAAAGATTAATTGGAGGGGAGGCAAATAAGCTTATTTTTAAGGAGTGGTGGTTGTGTTATTATTATTAATAATTTTATTTTTGTTTTTACCCTTGCAAGACCTATTTTTGTCCATCATAGAAAAAAGAGCAACTTATCCTGTGTATCATAGGATTCTAGCAATAAAAACAGAGGACAATATCATAACAGCACAAGCTGGCAGACTGTGTGACCGAGCATGTTCAGCAGTCAGGCAGGATTATGCTCTGAAATCCTCTGAAAGAGCAGCGGGGGCCACTTGAGGCAGGGCAGTCGGGCAGACTGTGAGGCAGGTCTGCAGTAGAAATGTGCTTATTTATGTAATCATGCAAGAAATATCTTTCTATTGCTTGTGAAAGCATCTAAGATGGGAACTACAAGCTCCTCTTTTCTGTGAATCGGGACCAAAATAACAGTATAACTGCTCCCCCTGGTGTGCTTAGCACTGCATTGCCTGGGAGGTTCTGTAGTATAATTAGTATGCACCCTTGGGTCAAAATAGTGACTTGGTAAGAGTGAGAGTTTTCAAATTAGACTGAAGCTCGCAAGCCTTTCATTCATTTCTCTTGGAAACCCCAGAGTTCCTTGCTTCATATTCCACAAAAATGACAAAAGAAATTCTACAAAAATGAACATTCATAAATTAATTAGCATTTGCTTTACTACTGTGATGCACCTCATGCTTAAAATACTGTTAAGATCGTTTCTGAAATCCTTGAGTGTGTTAAATATTAAACCTCTATCTTGAGGAATTTACTTATATCAGTCACAAGGTTCCTAAATGGATAAAAGGTACATGCAGCTACTCTCTCTCTCTTTCTTCCTCTCGTTCTCTCTCCCTCACACACATACAAGCTCACACACACAAACTCGTATAAAGACAAAATGTACTCCTCATAATTCAGTAAGCTCATAAATCACAGCAGGTTAATGCTCTACAAAAAACCCTCAACATCCTTTAAGTGTTAAATCATCACTTTGTGGAGAGAGTGGGAGAAAAGAGAGAAAAGGGGCCAGGCGAGCAAGAGATAGTGCTGTACTTTTTCAAGTCTGACTGGGAGTATGTAGATCTCTCCCTTCAGTCAAATATGTTGCCATGCAAGGGATTAGAGGTCTGTGAAGCACTAGGTCTTGACCTGCAAGCCTTGGAGCCTGGCTGTAACCTGACCCAATACCAGGTGTATGCCTGTGGGTCAAAGGGTTGAGAAAGCTTGCAACAAAAGACAGCTCCTCAATAAAACCCTCACTGCTCCAATTAACCATTTTAAACCTGTTTTCAAGTCCTCAAATAGTTCCTGCAATGTGCAAGCATGAGTAGCAATGTATTAGTGAAAAGCCTCATATTCCCTTAATTGTAGAAGCCCACACAAATGTCAACTAAATGAAATGTGTGGTGTATATATCCTAATAGAGAGAATGTTAATGGCATGCTTACTCCCTCCACCCTCCCGGCTTTGCTTTTACTTTCAAAATAATTTACTGCGCCTTTAAAGCACCCCGTCATCTGCAGCCAGAGACCCATAACTGTCATGTGAGTCGATCATTTACCCAGCGATCTCCTAAGTGTTACGTGTTAATGGGTGGAAGCTGTAGAAAACATAGGGAAATAACTAACACCTACAGAACCAACACATCATCTCTGTAGGAAGGAAAGCTGTATCATTTCATAACACATTAAGGACTGCGGCAGTTAATCAAGCTACCTGTCAAGAGGACTGCCATATCTCAAGAACATGTCAGAGTGGAAGTCTTTAAATATGCTCATATGGAACTGTATAACTGAGTGGGATTCCTCTTGCACTTGCATTAGTTGTTGACGCTGGGGAATTGGGAACATTACATTTTGTGATGACAAGCGTGCACATAATGTCAGCCACTAATATTCAGTGCTTATCTTTGGCCATGCAGAATACCTGACTTTGCAGATTAACAAGGCGTGTTTATTTTTTTATTTATGTCTAATTGTTTCATTGGAGCCTTCAAAGATGAAATAATGATATAACACATATACGCACTCACGCTCACACTCACACACGCTTCTAATTCCATATTGAACCGTTTTAAAATAAGACCATGATTAATTTTCTGTACATGGTTCTGAGATCTAAAACCAAGAAAATATCCCAGTAATTGCAGTCCTGATTATTCCAGTATTTAATAGGCATTCCAGTCTAGGATGACCTAGAGGCTGAAACTGACTACACTTGAACAATACAGAGAAAAGTCTACAACTGGCTGGCCTCAGAGGGTTATTAATTGCTCCAGCATGCCCTTGCACAATGTGTTTGGATAGGTGTTTCTTGTAGTGAACAGAAAAGCCTTTGTGTTGCTTCGCTTTAGTCTATGACTCAATTAGGGAAGGAAATGAGAGTAAATACAAAAAGCCATTGTCTTTCCTCAAGCCACAGCTTGAGCTGGAGATGTTGCATAACTATCTTGTCTGTAATATGTTTTAGCTGAAGTGGAGGAGAAGGATTGAAGGATTGTGACGGGTTCCACAGCAGGTCCGGGTGACGGTGCAATATTGTTGATACCACATTCACACATTGCACTACATTGCTCTTGCTTTGTTAGGAACCAGTCATACTCTAGTATCATTTAAAAAATGCCATGAAAGGTGGTATGTGAAGTGGTAGTGAACATTAATACATTCAAAGTAATAATACTACACCAGATTTAAGTTAACAATATAACATTAAAAACACATATATTAAAATCGTATCTAGACAATTTCACAAATTTAACATAACAACATGGATATACACTTTTAAGTGATCAAAATCTTTAAAACATACTAGCCTATCAATAATACTTTAACTTTGTAATATTATGTTCTCTGTCTGCTTTGTCTCACTCTTTCACCTCTCTCTGTCTCTCTCCCTCTACCCAACACCTCTCATTCACTCTACTAGCCTTGGAAAGGGGTTTCCTAGTGAGATGAATTCCAGCGTGCACTTGCCAAGTGACCCATGACCACGGGCGGACAAGGTTACCAGTCCTGACTTTTACAGCCGTTTCTGCCTCCACACTAGTCTCTGCGTCTCCCTGCCTGAAATAGTAAGTCGGATACCATCGTAATGAAAAGCACAGAACTGAGAGACTCAGGACAAACCTGCTGCTCTGATGCCCTCCAGGCTCAAGCTGACAAAAGCATCAAGACAATGACAGAAAAGTCTGAGAGGTGAACAAAACCCCAAAGGATGTTAGGGAGAGAGGGCAGCGAAAGGTGACAGAGCACTAGAACGCACACGCTAAATAAAAGTGCAACTTAGCACCTTTATGGATTCTTTGGCTTGTCCCTGTAGGGGAACCCTCACAGGTGTAATGCAGAACCCTTTTTGATGTGGACCCTATGTGTTGAATGCATGGTTCTACATGCAGAAGAAAATAGAAATAAAACATACCACCATGTGTTGATCTTAACAAGTCAGATGCCAGTTGTCCCTCTTGCAGGGACTCACCTCACTATTTATGTTTTACTGTCACAGTTTTATAGTTAGCTCTTTTATAGCTGTTCTTTACTGAACGTAGGACCTTCATCTTTAGCTTTAAAATAAGTATCAACAACAGTGGTGGTTATGATATGGATAAATATAAAGAAAGAAAATACTTAAACATGATACGTCTGATTAAGATCAACATGTCACATCGTTGACTTTATTATAAGAAATCATGTTTTAGTGGAGGGAGGGTCACATCTACCTTCTCTGAACTATTAAGGACACGCCTCCGCTCCCATTGTTTGAGCATAATTTTGTTACTAATCAAACACTTTTCCTGCAAGGTTTGGTGATTAATAATAGTAACAACAGTGATTTTCATGTCTCAGGGACTAAACTATGTGACACAGAACCGCAAATCAGCACTTACAGACCCATGAAGCTTTTCTTTTTTACATTTAATGGAAATAAGATCTACAAAATGATACGTCTTCCACTTAAAATTGGAGGAATAATGAGGAGACTACCACCTGGGAAGCAAAGTTCTGGAAAACAGCCTTGCAAATTATTCACACCCTCTCAATGGAGTTCCATAATAACCATGCATTTAGATGAGCAGAAACATGTTGGCCATTGATAGTGCAACATATTTGGTTAATACATGATATAAAATCAGTAAACCCATGTTAACAGGCTGATGTTGTCATATCACTGTCGTACCTGTAAACACAGTAAATAATGCCCTCTCTGGTATTACTGATACAGCATATTATTATACTATATACAGTATAGTATAGATCTATATACTAGCCATGTTTTATGGGAATTACAGTATCAGCACAGTTGGAACATGTCTTTGATAGATAAAAATAGATTAAATTAAAATAATAATAATAAAATTAACTGCAACGTGGGTTACTTAAACTAAGTGAATACAATCCAACTGTTTTGACTGTTTTTGTTCAAATTTGCTCAAAGAGATTTAAACCCCTGTGTTTACCAGCCACCTATTTTTTAGCTAACAGCTCTAAACAGATGCCTGTGACTGCACTGCACTGCAACTACAGGAAACCCTGAGTGGTGCTTTTTTGCTCAGTTTGTTTTTACATTTGAGCATTAAAAACAAGCTAACCTCTCAGCGCTGTCAGGAACAAGCAACAATGTGTCCTTTCCATTGTTGACAACAACAAAAATAACCCAGCACTGTAAAGAGATGTCCCCTGTTGACATGTACTGTAGCCTAAACTCTCTTTGTGAGTAACACAGTGTGACAGCATGGTCAGTATAGGCCTGATGTGAACTTCAGTCAAGCAGAACAACGGCTGCATTAATAAATAGTGGTCTAGCTCATCGATCTTCAAACCTGGTCCTCGAAACCCAGAGCCCTGCTGGTTTTCATTCTAACCATCTAATCAGGAACTGATTTACACCTGGGACAGCAGGCGAATGCAATGAACTACCTGGTAGGGTAGAGTTGTTTTACATTTTTAGGGGGCGGTAGTGGGCGGCCCCTCCCGTCAGGTGGGCGGGGTGCCCACTAATGGCTATGGTAAGGGGAACACCATGGGAAACACTGGGCTTCCCATTCGTTCTCGTTGGCCAAGTCACCAGCCGATGCATCCTCGGCTTGCAAGTAAACATCCGGTATCTTTATCCGTCCTCGGTCCTAGCATTCTTTTGTTTTGGAATTGTGCTTCAGAGGTTAGATATTACGTAAAACGTGTCATGGAGGACTCAAGAACACATACTGAGAAAGAGCCCAGGATTGAAGACCACTGGTCTAGCTAACTATAGACTTGCAACCTAGCCAGCACACTACCATGCTGTCTCCCAGTTGGGCTAGCTCAGTGGCCTCCAATCATGTGGCATGGAGGGCAGAGAGTATGCAGGTTTTCATAATCAGTGAAATCACCTGGTGTAGTCTTTGGTTGGAATGAAAACCTGCAGACCCTCCATGGCACATGATTGGAGATCCCTGGGCTTGCTTGTCAACTTTGACTCACAAACATTTCCTGAAATTAAATTGTATCCTAACCTGAATGCAAAATTATAGACTTTGGCTATTTCACAGAGCTTGAAAATACAGTTGCTAGCTAGCTACCAGAAAGAGGCATTGCAGAACTAAATCATGGATGTAGCTACCTCAATCATATTATCAGGGGCTCAGGATAGAGCAACATGGCTCAGAACAATGTCTCAATGACATCAAGCAAGAAACATACAGTGAATGGCAAACTGCAGAAGAAGCATCCTGTTTACCCATCAACACTGTGGCCCCTCTAGGTCAAGTCCATGTATTAATTTTTGCCCTACAGCCTGTTAGTAATTCATGATGGGTCTATCTTGAATGATTGTGAAGAGCTTGGTGGAAAGACACATGGAAAAACACACAAACAAGAAGAAACAAACACAATACATCTCTGCGTCGTGTAAAAAACATGTGCAGCGCTTGTTAGTGGCACTTATTTGTATCCAACCTAATCTATGCATCTGCACCACAAGACTATGAACATTAAACGAGACAATAAAATATAGCCCCAACAGTTCTGTTCCTGTATCTGTATATGTAGATCTCAATATGCAACTTATAGGGCCCTTCTTTCTCTGGGCGCATGTGTGTGTGTGTGTGTGTGTGTGTGTGTGTGTGTGTGTGTGTGTGTGTGTGTGTGTGTGAGCCCCTAGTCCCCCAGGGTGCACACCCTGTCAGAGAGATCATAACAAACTGTCATCTGTACAGCCAGGGGCTACGGTTCCATGCTGGTGCTGAGACC
>OMLI01095693.1:4836-20093 GCA_900302605.1 Rondeletia loricata
TTAGCATTTTTTTTTTTTAAGGCACTTGTCACAAAACATTAGCTACTAGTACTTATTTTTTTTAAACACTAGTCGCTATTCTGGCTTTTACTAGTCACTATTGTAAAGTTACTAGTTGCTATAAGATAGCACTAGTAAGTACTAGTACTAGACTAATTTTATTTTTACTAGTCACTTATCTGTTATTAGTACACAATTTAAATACTAGTACTTATTTATTAGATACTAGTAACTAATTTAATAGTGACTAATTTGGTTTTTACTAGTCACTTTTCTGTTCTTACTAGTAACAATTTAATAAGTACTAGTACTTATTTATTAGATACTAGCAACTAATTTAATAGTGACTAATTTGGTTTGTACTAGTAACAAATTAGATATTATTGGTGACTAGTGTCTTTTTTGGAAAACAGCCTGCAATAAACAGGGAAGGGGAAGACAAAATGTCAGATGTTATCGAACAAATTAGCAGGAAATGCAGTGAGCTAGAGAGCCTTGCAGCAAGGTGTCTCTAGTGCAACACATTTGAGGGCAATTGATGAATGTGGAGAATCGAATGCATGTTGTCTGTACAGGCTATGGGGGAACTTCGTCCTTGCCTTTCGGATCTTTTGCCATCACTGCTGGTTGATTGTGCCTCAACCATCTTTCCCCATCAATGGCGGGCGGAAGACCGTTTAGCATTAGGCCTACTCCGAAAAAGGCACTAGTCACTAAAATATTGCTACTAGTACTTATTTATTTGAACACTAGTCACTATTCTGCCTGAGACTAGTCTCTATTATGAAGTTACTAGTTGCTATTAAATAGATACTAGTTCTTATTAGTGACTAATTTGGTTTTTACTAGTCACTTTTTATTCTTACTAGCTAGTACACATTTTATAAGTACTAGTACTTATCTATTAGATACTAATAACTATTTTCAGATATCCCATTTTCAATATCCACTAGTCACTATTTTCAGTATCACTAGTCTCTAATCCAATTGCACAAGTCGCTATTCCATTGTTACTAGTTGCTATTGAATAGTGACTAGTAGTATTTTTTTTAACTCGTTTTTATTCCAAATGAAGATATCAATTTTTTTTAAATTACCTGTCATATATTTTTAAATAACTATCAACATCTAGCTTTGACTAGTCATTATCAATTGACAGGTATATAAAATATATGACAGGTAATAAAGAAAATGTTGATATCTTAATTTGGAATAAAAACTAGGTGTTAAAAAAAATACTACTAGTCACTGTTCAACTAGTAACAATGCAATAGTGACTAGTGAAAATTTGAATAACACCTAGTCACAAATTATTACTAGTAACTAATAAATAAGCACTAGTGCAATTGGATTAGAGACTACTTAAAAGTAATAGTGACTAATTAATGAAAAGTTGATATCTAAAATGTGAAGCCCCATAGGATTCAATTACAAAGTTGCTGCATTTTTCACTAGTAAGAACATAAGTGACTAGTAAAAATGAAATTAGTAACTAGTATCTAATAAATAAGTACTAGTACTTATTAAATAGTTACTAGTAAGAACAGAAAAGTGACTAGTAAAAACCAAATTAGTCACTAGTCACTATTAAATAAGTACTAGTATCTTTACAATAGTGATTAGTAAAAAGCAGAATAGTGACTAGTGTTTAAAAAAATAAGTACTAGTAGCACATTTTTTGTGACTAGTGCCTTTTTTTGAATAAATGCTAAAACGGCCTGCCATATGTGGGGGGTCAGAAGTCCTCAGTGTGCTCTAAGAGTATGTAGATCCCTCTGACCCTTAACCTTCAATACCATCACAGCCGTCCAATACAATCAACTTCAATCTAGGGGGAGGAAACAATCAACTCAATAAAACTTAATTTGCCACATCACCCTCTTCATTAAATGACATGTGTGTGTGTCTCACATGAAGGTGGGAAAAACATTTCCTCTGAAACAGATCGCTTCATTGCTACAATCAATCAGGTTATGCTATGGTAAGTATAAATGAGTGAATTAAAACACACAAGTGAGTGGGAGAAGGGGACCTAGTCAGTACAGCTTGTTAGTGACAAAATTTAGAAGCATAGTTTAATTTCCTACAGAAAACAGCAAGTACTTGGTGCTCACGTTTCTCAAATTTTTGGAACTCAAAAACAAAATAAAACAATAACTTTTTCAAAACCAAAACAAGGAACCAGAATGTATGTACATTTGCAGATACTTCAAATCCAATACCCATTCATATTTTCCTTTTCTAAAGGAGTACTTCCTAGAAATACAGATGGAAATGGAAGTGCCAGGAGCAATATTTCTTTTACAGTTTCATCCAGAAACAAATTTTTTTTTTTGTGACATAAAATACAGCAAATGGTATTCCCAGGTTAAAGTGCAATAAAAGGAGATGTGACAGGGTGGGAGAGTGGCGCTAGGCGAGATCACTCTCCAGAGCGACAGCAGGCCCTGAAGCCACACTGCAGATTCTGGCAGCCGCTGGCCGTGTCTGCGTGGGGACCTGGAGAGAAATGCCACAGTTAGAGTGGTCATCCACTGAATCGCATGCCACAATACAAGGGGGAAAGCGTTTGCTGAGATTTACTGTCCTGCATGCCCTTGTATTCACAATCTTCACTGATATGAGAACATTAAATATTAGGATTTAAAGCACACAACTGGTTACAAAAAGTTGTGACAGTGAATATTGAAGGCATCATACTGGCTACTGTAATGCCTACTTACCTTCCACCTCACCAGATCAGCATCGGTTACTTAAGGCACTTACACTAGGACACATGCTATGTGGGGTTAGTGATGTTTGTCACAGTTATCACACATTGTGATAAGTCTGCTAACTAGGGATGGGAATTGCGTTATAATAATTTTATTTTTAATTATAAATAATTTTGTCATTTAAACTAAAGTTATGTAACCAACTACCCAACTAGTCTAAAAAACATAAGAGGCCAAACTGATGTAATTTGAGATCTATTTCATTGTGTTTATTCACACACACAAACATTTATACGCACTCGAATACTGCTAATCTAAATTTCGATTAAAACGTTTCCCATTTAGAACACTATACGCTCCATTCGCGAAAACACATGGAAACTAACTCATGGCTTATTAATGGTATAGGCTTATCATTAATACTTTTATCCTACATTTTGCCATCTTATGCTGTCTTTACACAGCTGAATCATGATCAATTTCCACAAGCGTTCTTTATCCACCTTTTACCCGGAACAATATATTTACACTGTGGGAGGGGATCCGCAGGAACCACTAGATCTACTGCAGCAATAAACTTTATGTGGATGATTATTGTGCGACATCGTATCAAAACTAGGCCATTTATACGTCCGGTAGATTCAAGACGTTTCCGTTAATATTTGTAGTTTTGCCTGCTTGAATCCATCAACCTAGCTTTGATATTTTGTGGTTCTCCCTCATCACGGGAGCTCACCTGAAACAATAAGGTAAGTAAAAGTAGGCCCGTCTGATCAAATCATATCGATTTCTTCAGTCTTTCACTTGAATTGTCCGTTTTTGTTAGGGAGCATATCCACATGCTCAGGTGAGAGATGGGTCCAGAGCCTGTTACCAATGAGGCCCGCAGCAGAAAAAAACATGCTCAGCAGGCACTGAGGTAGCGGGCAGCACAGGTAACGCCGGGCCAACTGACTTAGTAATAAGTAAGTAAGTAAACTTTATTTCTATAGCACCCTTCACAGCACGAATGCACAGAGTGCTTCACAAGTTTAAAAACAATATATATAAAAAGAACAGGGCAATTCATAAAAACATCACGAGAACATAAAACAGGCAAAGACAAATTCAGGAAAACTAAATTCCAAGTCCAAACGCCAGCCTAGCTTCTCTCATCCAACACACGAGCGGATCCTCTAAAGGGAGACAGGGCTCGTTTGTGAGGCTCCAGTTCATCTACACCATGATCAAGATTCAAGATTCAAGATTCAAAACTTTATTGTCCATTAATGCAGGCAATAATGGAAATTTTTCTTTCGCTGGTGATCCTCTCCCAAGAGTATTTTTATCATGTTTATGGTGAATATATAACCATAACTTTTCATTGAAAGTTACATAAATATAACTTTTAAATATAAAATTATATTTTATATTATGTAGCAAATGACGAGCCTAATAGGCACTGATTTTAGTTTAAATGACTAGTGTATTCTGACGTTGACTAGCACGACACATGCGTTTAAATAGTCGGGTAAACTCTCCCATCCCTACGGCTAACAAATCTACCTTGCATTCAATTTGACATCCTCATATGCAATTTAACATCTACTGCCTTGCTGTACCATGAGTGCATACACTTGGGTTTCAGTGGGAATTGAAACCTAACCCTGGCAATGTTACTGCCATGCTCTACCCACTGAGCTATACAGGACCCTGGTCTCGCATACATTCATCAACAATGTGCATCACCAACATAAACAATTCCATTTCTGTGTTACCGTTGATGTTGTCGCAGTAATAGAAGTGCTCATCATTGAGGGCAGGACAGGCAGACACCAGCTCCTGCAGCCCCACCTCAGTGATGAAGAGGCAACCAGACAAGTTGAGATGCTCGAGGACGGGAAGTCCTCCACGCTGAGACAGAGCCCTGAAACATATGCATAAACATTTATTTATTTACAGCATCATGCACACCAACTAAAGACAGTGGGTATGTTGTGTGCACGTAAACATACCCAAGTGTTACCAAAAAAAGGAATATCCTTTTGGTTTGTTTGAAATAAAGCAACGGATGATCTTTACCTCAAGCCCAAATCAGTGACTTGATAGCATCCAGAGAGGCTGAGAAATCTCAGAGAGCGTTTAGCCTCTGACTGGTCAGTCCTGTTTCCACGCCTCAGACACTGCAGGCCCCCAAAGGAGCATTTAGTCCAAAACTCTGCAGTGCTGCCCCTGGTAATGCCTGACTCACACTGGGGCCCAGTTAAAGTCCTGAGGGCCATTTCGCTAGTGCAGCAGGTGGAGTGACCACAGAGCATCTCCCCAGACATGGCATACTGCTGATGCAAATAGGAGGCATTAAAGCCAGTCATGTGTCCGCGCCTCCTACTCCTTCTGCAACAGCATGAACCTCCCCCAAGCTGTGTCTCTACAAAACTCTTCCCGTCAGGAACAGACACCCCACCACGACGGCTCCACTCCGCCGCATCTTCAATATCAGCAAGGTCTGAGGGGTCCAGGACCCACACTTGGGTGGGGGTGCAGGCAGTGCCCCAACGGCTTGCCCTCTGCTTGAAAATGATGGCCTGCCGCTTCCGCCCCACTGGATGTAGGTTCTTCTCATCCAGTAGAGTTATGGGTATTGGGGGACTTTTAAGGAGCTTGGCTCGTCTGTCTGAGTATTTCTCAGTGGATGTGGAAGATGCCAGGTCACCAAGCCCAATAGACAGTTTCTTTAGGGTGTGGTCAGTGATCTTCTCACACCCTGACAAATCGAGGTGCTCCAAAGAGAGACAAGCTCCAAGAGATGACCAACTGAAAGAGAGGGGAAGACAAGCACAGTGATGAGTATTAAGTGTGTTTACATTTTTAAAAATGTAGCCGACTAATAGTGTATTACTCTATGCAACTACACAGTAAAGAGACTTAGATTAAAGTAAACAGGAGAGAGACTGCGCAGATTAAGAAGTAATAGTTACCTGTCAAATGCAAAGTCTGTAACATCAGTCTGGGTCAAGTCCAGGTGAGTGATATTAGGGCAGAGACCGAGGATCTGACGCACCTGAAAGAGGACAAAAATACAGTCAACAATCCTCTTTGCGAGATGAAGTCAGTTCAGTCTGAAGCAATCTTCACATTTAGCTATTGTGCGATTACAGTGATAAAGGGGAAACATTTAGCACTGCATACCATTTTACTGGAGACTGTAGAACTGTACGCCAGAACAATGGACTTGACAGATGGACCCACAGCTGGCAGAAGGTTTTGGATAATCCCATTCAGAAGCTTCTTCTCCCTCTGAGCAGTGTTAATTGCTAGGGAGTCCTCCATATGCCCACACACATCTAACACATACAAGTGTAAGGATGAAACAATTAACTCAAGTTAGATTTAGAGTTGATTTTAATGATCACCTTTAAAGCATGGCTAGGATTGGCCCCTAGCTACACTGCAGACCTGTTTGTTATCTTTGAGCCAGAGCGCAGCCCAAGATCCTCAGGCAGGAGCCTTCTGATTGATCAGCAGTCTAGACTCAAGAAAATGTGAATAAAGGTGCTTGCGCTTTTGCCATCAGGGCCCCCAGACTGTGGAATGCCCTGTCTGAGGAACTTGGGCTAGCAAATTTAGTATCATCTTTTGAATCACTTCTTAAAACACACTGTATAGACTTACTTTCATGTAATGTTTTTGCTCACTTTTAATCTTGTGTTGTATGTTATGATTTTATTTCTTTCTTTAACCATTTTCATTTAAACGCATTTTTCAGTTTTGATCTCCCTTTCATACATTTTAAGCAGGTCTTTTAAAGCCCCTTTCACACAGATGAAAAAAGCGGGGTTGAAGCCAGCTTTTTGCCGGCTTTGAGTTCTGTGTGAAAGGAGTACCTTAAAAAGCAATCTTTCTTACACATTACGTGGTACGCTATATTGCAAAGATAACCAATCAGAAACTACCATACGCCGTCACGTACGTTTACCTCGAGCCCAGCTGTTGAACAGCTGAGCTGAGCATGAGATACAACAGCTTTGGCAGCTCCGTAGAATCTCAAAACTAGGCGCCAGGAATGTCAAACTAGCCAATGCCCGTAGATACCGGTGTCGTTGAAGACTCATTTTCCATGATATCTTCTCTTGGCTGCGGTCAAGTTTTTTTAGAAGACTGGTCTGCATTACTAGTAGCTGTATGTATAGCTTCCATTGCCTTGCAAAAAATATGTTAAAAACATAAACAAAACTTCTACAGTCCGTGCCATCTTTAACATCTGATCAGTGTAAACAACCGCTTGTGCATGTCTTGTGCTACTTGGCAACAAAAGCAGTAGTGATTGTGTGTGAAAGGGTACAAGCTGGGAAATTGATGGCTTGCTAAAGGCAGTGTGAATGGGTTTGGAACTAGCAATGCTTCATTTCCAATAACGCCTTTTTGCCGGCTTCTCTGTCTGAAAGAGGCTTTAGATAAATGCTATATAAATAGTTATAACATTTTCTGAAACACTGTTTTCGTCACCACAACTGAGATGTGTGCCTCACTGAAGATCAAATCTCACCAGACTCATCCACATCAGCATCCTCATCCCATTCCTGATAGGCTCGACCCTCATCCTGCCGACTCTTCACCCAGTCCTCATCTGGCTCCTGGTCAAGATCACCAGGAGGGCCGCTATAATAATCCCCTACATTAAAGACACATACACACACACACACATTAGCGGGGCACCACCACTATACAACCACCATAAATATGTTGAATTCCTTACATGTAAAGCACTTGTCAAATGATCCTGATTCCCCAGGAAAACCCAAAGAAAATATGATTCTGTCTGATCAGTAGCCTACCTCTGGCCCAGCGCACAGGGTAGAGGTGCCTCCACAGAGAGCCAGTCTTGGCCAGCTCTGACCAAGTGGTGCACACTTGACTACAGCGACACAGATCTTCAGGGCCCAAGTAGAGGAACAGCCTCAGCATGATCTCTGTAGGGAGCTGGGAGATGTGGGTTGAAGAACGCCCGTTCTGCTCCAGTTCTGAGGAACAACAGAAAACAGCTTTGCCTTGTAACTGACTCAAGATAGTCAAATTTGAAATGTACCTCTTAAGAAGTGCCATCCACTAACTAGTACAATTTATTTTTGTAGAACCAATGACTTGAAATACTTAGACGTGAGGTAAATCGTCAACTAATTTCCTGTAACTGCTAGTTACATCTATTGGGACAACCTCCTTATGGAGATGGCAAGTTGGGAGTGTTATTTACCCAGGGAATGTATGCTTAACTACCTGGGACTGTCTATTACAGCCAGTCTTAGACTGTCTGCCACTGAACATTTACAGTGGAGCAGTTGGTGCTTAAGTTCCTTACTCAAATGCCCTCCAATGGTAGTTTTTAAGGAAAGGGCAAGCTTTATTTGTTTGCTTCCTCCAACAAGATTTGCCCAGCTGGTCCAGAGATTCAAACCGGTGACCTTCTGGTCACAAGCTAGCTTCTCAAACCTTTAGGCTGCCACAGTGGTGGTGTTTGTTTTAAACCGTAACTATATTGGAAATACTAAAGTAGTAAAGAAAATACAAATAGATTACAACTCCTTGTGAACAGACACACTAACCATCATCTGTCTTCTCGTGATCTGCGTATTTGAAGGCTTTCTGCAGCTCCTCTGCCTGGCTCCACAAACTGAGTCCCTTCAGCACCTCAGCTGCACAGTCCAATTGCTGCTGGCTGCAGTGCTGCGCTATCACCTGTTTCTTGATGTCCTTGAGCTCCTCGTAGGTGAAGTATTGCATCAGCATGGGCTGAAACACCTGCAATACATCTCCTTAGGTTATAAACAAATGCCAACAGTGCAATAGACTGGGCTACAAATAAACAAAGTTCCCGGAGCTCCCATTGTTATTTATTTACATACAAAATAAATCTCACCCATTCTTTGGGAAATCGTTTCATTAAAAGATAATTATTAATTTTTTTAAACAGACATCTGAATGTTTTATACCTCTTCCTCTTCCTTCATGTGGGGCAGAAAGTCCTGTGTGAAAGCTTCCAGTCTCTCCTTCAGCTGCTGGGCATAGTTAAGCTGCTCATATTCACTCTAGAAAAACATTAGCATATTGTTTATTTACGTTATGTAATGCATTACAAACATGACAGCCAAGTAATTCACAATCCCATCTACAACTTTTGCCAATTCAGTCCTTTCATACAACTATACTGCTATAATGGTGTGGCCACATGTTGACAATTTTTTTGTACTTACTGAATTACAAGACATGGCAATATAAAAAATTTGAATCCTTCAATACATGTTAAAATAATGTATGAACTCTTGAAAGAAAAATTGAATAACCTTTTCAGAAATAATATTCTCAACTTAAAGTGGAGGAATAGCCTCCCATTGGGGTTGCTGGTCTGATAGGCCTCGAGCAGGGACTCCGGTCACAGAGTGAGGGCACGGAGAGTTCTTCCAGTTGGTTATGCGTTCAATGATTTAGCATGAAGTTGGACATCCGTGTGGTTTCTTAAAGCAGCCTTGTCGCCTGTGCTCTTTGACATCCACCCAGCGTGTAGCTCCTGTAGCTTGAGTTGCTTTTCAGCGGAGATGGTGTCTTCTGCAATGTTGCCAGTGTCGATTTTCCTCTTCCAGACCTGAGCTGTCCAATGTCCGTGAGAGACTGGCTGACTGAGTGCCTGACTGACTGACTGAGTAAGTGATGAAGTCACCCCATTGGTCGGCCAGTCTGATGATGTCACCACACTATGACATCACTACATTATGACATCTGGGTGACATCAGAGTGCCCTAGTGACGTATTTCAGATAATCGGTAACGTTACCAAATATAACAATTCCATTTAGGACAAACGTTAAAGATAATGTATCTTGCGAGGAGCATTTCACTCAGCCTATCGTGGGCTTTCTGACACAACTAGCTCTTTCACAACTAGGGATGGGACAATAACCGGTATTACTATGTATCGAGGTAAAAAACAATAACAGTTATGACACCGCCACAAATTTTTTATTATCGTGACCACCGCAATAACCACGGCTCTCGTATGTCATCATTGATGTTTTATTTGCCCTCCTAATTATATTCATGTTGCTGACTGAGTTAAAGTGGATGCAGGCCAGTAGCACTTTATTTGAGACGCATTTGACTTTATTTTAGATGCTGTTATTTTGATTTTTATGTGTTGTTTAAAACTATCCTTACAATTTCTATAAGCTAAACCAGCATTTTATAATTTTGTTGTTTTAAGAAAAAGGTCTAATGTCTTGTGATTGATATAATAAATTAGTTTTTAAGTAATTAAAGCATATTACAGTACTGTTTATAAAGTATTAATCATCTCGATAATTATTATCGAGATAATATCGTATATCGAGATAATTTTGGTCAAGATAATCATACTATGAAATGTTCATATCGGCACAGGCCTATTCACAACTGAACAGATTAAAACCAAGGTCCTCCAGCTATTACTCAACAAATATCTTAACTCAGTATTATTTATTTATTTATTATTTTTCTCCCAGCTGAAGACAGAGGGCAGGATCTCCACGAATGAGGGCTTGTCCAAAGCAATGGAATGTTCTTCTCAGTTTTTAGAAAACTGATTGGGAAAGAGTGGAAATTAACATTTACACAATTGCACCATTCTGGAAAGCCCATTTTTGGTTTGCCCAACAATAACTCTTGTCTCCTAACACTGTTAAGCAGATCACAAAAACAATCCTGCCTCTATTATAAAAACGGAGCTCAAATAGGTCAACATATCAGCCCACTTCTTTCCGCAAAAGAAAGCCTCTTTCTCATCAGCACAACAATCCATAGACAAACAAAACCCTACCACCACATACTGAATTGTTACAAAAAAGTCTGTCTTAACTCAGTTCCTTCTCATCCAACCATTTTGTAAAAGCAGATACTAAAATTTGTCAGATGGCTTGAATGCATATTATTCTACATTCAGAAGCTGAAATATAATTTCACTTCTTTACACTGAAACGTGGAAATTGGCACTTCTGATGCTGCTTCAGTCCCTGTGTAAAGATCAAAACCCATCAACAAATTGACCCTGCTCTAACCAACCACTCGACCTAGCAGAAAAACCTATTCTGACCAGGAAAATATTCAGTGTAAGGTACATCAAATGCATTTCTATTTGCTAGTGCAATTATGGTAACGACTGAGCACAGTGCAAGATTCCTTCAGCTGTACACCAATCTTCCATTTACATTGCACATGCACTTTCCAAATATAGAGGAAACTTTTGTTTGTCAGGGTATAGTGACTTTTGAGTGGCTAACCTAATAGTTTCTCTAATAACAGAGTATTACCTCCCCGGTGGTCATATGGCATCAGCAGGAGCTCTGCAGGACTCATGCATGATTTACCTGCAGGTAAAGCGTACTACTATTTCTCTGCTGAGTAAGACTGAAACAAATTTAGGGCCATGGCATGTTCATGAATCTCGCTTCAAAACTTGTATGCATATTCACCTTAACATTGTGCAGCCCTTTCTCAAAGAGGGATAGCATCTCTGAGAGTTTGTTGTCAGAGTGCACATTGTACACAGTGCAGCTGCGTTGTTGCAACAGGCCGATAATGCACTCATTCTCAATCTGTTCATGCATCTTGAACTCCTTAAAGGTGGCACACAGTGACTGAAGAAATGAGCGGAAATCATTGTTGTTGGAGAAGTTGGTTTTTGACAGCTGTGGAAAAAAATAGAAAAATGTGTACCAGAATCACTTGTTATAAGATGTACACGTGATATTTACTCTGACAAATTTCTGAATTAGCTACTGTTATGCTGGTCTCCGAGGCCAACCAGAGAACTAATGCATTTGATAAATATAAACATTAGCACTAATGCGGGTAACATTATTTCAGAATAATTGCTAGTTCCTCCTTACCACAACAGCAGCTGTGGTGTGGCAAGATTCAGATAATGTTAAGCTAAACAGCTAAAGTTAGGACTAGCTTAAATTGGTATAGCCTTTATGAATCAACAAGTATAAACTACCATGTAACGTTAGACTAACTGGCACATTTTTACCAACCAGCCTAGTAATTACCAATATTAGACACATTTTGAGGGTACACATTTGGGAAATGCGGTGTATTACTCAAGGCATGTTGCACAACCAGCTAAATTAGCTTGCAAGTTAAGCTAACGCGAGCTAAACATATAACAGTGGCGTTAGCTGGCTAGGGGACTGGTTCAGTTTACAGAACAACAGTCCAACATGGCTAACTACTTCACTTGGCTGGTCAACCAAACGCTTCAGTCTATTGGTCATATGTCTGGCCACGTAGCGGTGGAGGATCAGAGACAAACATCCACCCCTTCGGATGAGTGCTGTGTTGTGTATACTAGCTAGCTATCACGTTAGCTAACGTTAGTCGACTTCAAGGCTAGCTGGCGTACGCTCGCCAGTTGGGCATGCACCGTCAGATATTCCTTTGTATAACTCAAACATCATGGTCAATATTTACTCATACACACCTTCTCGCAGTATAGGCCCACCAACTGCTTCATTCGCCAGTGTGGGCCAGTAAAAACATCCACCTCATCTGGAAAAGGAGCCATCTTCACACACACACTGAGCCTCAGTGCAGTGCGTCATTTGCATGGCGATACAATCAAACAGGAGGTGCATACGAGCGAGTCACGTGACTAGGCTCCAAGGGTGATTAGATAAATGATTGTATAATATTCCCAGCGCATTCTCAGACGCAAAACTGGCTATATTGACTCCCTGTTTATGCTACTTGACGCATGAGCAATTTCTATGCAAAACAAACAAGCATACCAGATTAGATGCACATGCGTTTTGCACATTGTCACATTTTCTGTACCTCCATCCGTACATTTCATAAGGGGACTGCTAGCAATGCACATATCCACTATTGCACGTTGTCTACACATTATCTACATCTGTAAATGGAATTTATTGATAAGACGAATAGTCTTGTACGTCTACAGTCTCACTTTCTGTATATATGTATTGCCTTCTGCAGAATGCATATATGATGTAAATGTTCATATTCTCATATCCTTCTCATTTGATATTATACTGCATATATATTGATATTGTTATAATTTCCCACATATTATTTACTGAATATATTTAATACTTTTGGTATATTTTATTATTCTACATATGCTGCCGTCATGTTTTGTCTTTCTTCTTTTTCTACTGCTGTTATTCTACACACCTTCATGCTGTAATCCATCATTTGTCTCATACTTAACTCATACATTAAATTTAACATGTTGAAATTGCGTATGTTTATATAGCTAACCCCCATTTGCTCTATACTCATTATACTCTATTTTTCTTTGCTGTATACTATTATTACGATTTGCTGCTGCAAGACTCAATTTCCCTACGTGTCATTCAAGTTTCATTATCTTATTTTACGTTCTAGGCCTACAACTTCTTTCTGTTTTCATAAAAAGGTTACATGATGCCACCATATGCTTGGGCCACAAGGGTCCACAAGCATAAGGCGGACATTTTCCAGTACATTTCTCTGCTTTTGGAGCTATGTAGATCCACTTTTGTTTTTGTTTTTTAAACAAAGAAAAAAAGACCAATATAACGCCAAAAGTTACCAAAAATATTCTATATAGCAACTGTAAATTGTGCATGCAGTCCGGCCTCTGACGGCTGTGTCCGTGTCGAGTAAACCTCTTGGTCGGAACAAGGAGGTTTCGGACCCCTCATGTCAGTGCTTGTGGTTGCTAAGGAAGATGTTAACAGCAACAGTCTCTCCAGGGTGGAGACTAGACTATTCATAGTGAAAGATGATGGACAACTCTACAAACCTATTAACGAGCGACAAAAATGTCGGTGACCAATGAAAATGCAGCAAAGGGTCGATATAGTTAGATAGAGAGCGCGAGGGACTCGATACGTCAAAAGCAGTAGCAAGCGGCAGAACCTCCGCTAGACAGCAGCTAAAAAGAAGGTAAGCCAAGTATTACCTAATATTATTTGTAGACCGTTACCTGGTTACGTTAGTTAGATAGCCTCTTCACTCTGAGTTGCATTCAAATATTTTTAAGCAGGGTGTTCTTGGCCACCAGCTTAAGCTACAAATTAACGTTAACGTTAGCTATGCTACTAACTTATATATGTGTATTGTGTGTTGTCTCAGCATCGCAGCCCGTCCGAGCCAAGATCCATCCTGTTCTGTCTGACAGCAACGCTTGATCGAGCTATAAAAGGTTGACACGCCATCATAAGTTAGCTAATTTAGGTGAAATAAGTGCCATCTGTAAACACCCATAGTTAACTACCGTCACTAAGCCCTTAGCTTTAAGGGCAAAACCTCATGTATAATTCAGCTGGAGCATAGCTTAATATGTTCCTTGTTCTCGTTGAAGACCGAGCATGAGGAACCAGTCATTCCAGTAACATGGACAAGTACGAAAAGGTGAAGAAAATTGGGGAAGGGTCATTTGGAAAGGCCATCCTCGTCAAATCCAAGGAGAATGGACACCAATACGTCATCAAGGAGATTGGCATATCAAGGATGTCAAGTAAAGAGAGGCAGGGATCTCGAAAAGAAGTTGCAGTTCTTGCCAACATGAGTCACCCCAACATTGTCTTTTGAAGAGGTGGGATGTCTGTATATTGTGATGGACTACTGTGAGGGTGGAGACCTCTTCAAGAAGATCAACTCTCAGAAAGGAGTACTTTTCCCAGAAGAGCAAATCCTGGATTGGTTTGTACAGATTTGCCTGGCACTGAAGCATGTACATGACAGAAAGATCCTGCACAGAGACATCAAATCACAGAACATATTTCTGACAAAAGATGGGACCATACAGCTTGGGGACTTTGGACTTGCAAGGGTGCTGAATAGCACTGTAGAGCTGGCAAGAACATGCATAGGAACACCGTATTACCTATCACCTGAGATTTGTGAAAATAAACCCTACAACAACAAAAGTGATATTTGGGCCCTGGGGTGTGTCCTATATGAAATGTGCACTCTTAAGCATGCATTTGAGGCTGGCAACATGAAGAACCTGGTTCTGAAGATCATCCGTGGCTCATACCCTCCTGTGTCGATTCACAACTCCCAAGATCGGATCCTGACCAAGTGACCACCAACTGGCTATAGAGACAGGAAGACACAGACAAACATGGCTACCCAGAGAGGAGCGTATATGTGGTCACTGCTCGACAGGGGAGGTAGAAACAGAGATGCACTTCCTCCTCCACTGTGAGAAGTTCTCTTCAGTAAGAGACTTCCACTTCAGGGAAATAGCCAAGAAAGTACCAAACTTCCTGCTGGCAGTTCTCCTGGGTGAAGGAACAAGCGCTCCTCTGGCAGCTAAATACATATCAGCCCGCCACAGCCTGAGGGACTCGAACCACTAGAACATCCACACAGTTATATGCTGTTAAGTAATTGTATTGAACTGTACAACATTGTATTGCACTGTACTGTATAGCAATCAAACAAAACTGACTGCTTCAGTAGGCTATAATATGGAATCTGCATATGTGACACCTATGTATTTAATATGTGATGTAATGTGAATCTAATG
>OMLI01095710.1:0-15807 GCA_900302605.1 Rondeletia loricata
AGAACTGTGCAGATGTGTCTGTTGCACGAGTGCTTAGCAAACTGTCAAAACTCAACTGAAAGCTGACGTTAGCTACAAGGTTAACGTAGCATTATCAAAGATTGCACTTCTCTCGCTAGCTCTTCAAGTCAACATTAGCATATTAGCAATCCATGGCAGCAAGGTGGCGGAGAAGTTCCTTGCTGCAAAACCTCTCCACCTCCTTATACGGAAGCTAGCCCAACGGTACCTTATACATTTATAATACATCCATGAACGGTACACATAAAAATGGCAGCTGCTCCGACCATCCAGGAACGTTGATTTGAATGGGAATGACCGTTCTATCCATTCAAGTTCTGTGATTAAAACTCATAAATGCTAACTGGCTAACTACGGCTAACGAAAGTTGGTCACACATCGGAACTAGCTTATTTTTTCCTATGCTGTTTTTTGGAGAGTTTGTGTTTGTAGTGCATTTTCAAAATTGGCTGCATGAAGGAGACTCACAGGTTGTTATTGAGTGTAAAAAAAAATTATGGCCGTGCAGTTGTCTGACAACAGAAACAGAACGTGTCAATGACAACACTTGTATTAGCCTATGTTATGTTCCACTGAAACCCCAAATAAGTTGGTGTCAGAATGAGTGGGCGGTGACCGAAAGTGGGCTTCTTCACATTACTGGCAATGGTGAGAGCCAGTAATGTGCTGCAAGGGTGGAACTCCTTTCCGTTTCTATCTGTTGAGTGCAAACTCTATTGTTTTTTTCCCCTCCCGTGCTTACATGATGACATTTGTGGTAATAGGGGGCCGCTTCCTCCCCCTCTCAGTCATCAGAGTTCGCTGACGACACTGATCTGGACTTGAACTCCCTCTCCAGTTGACCTGTGCAACATCTTGTAGGTTACATAAACGAACAATAGCACGTGCGGCCGGAAAGTGAGTTTTGAAAGCCAGAAATCTCAGCAGTTGGCGAAATAATTGCTGAGTCATTGGTATTGATTGACAACCCTGTCAACCCCCTGAAGATATGTTATGGTCATTTTGTGCTATGGGGACAGTAAAAATCGGACTTATTGCACCTTTAAAGTGAACTTGAATTATTGACTTAGCCGTGGACGTTTGAGTGTCTGATGTTGCATTCATATTTTGTGCTCTAGTCAGTTCTGTGGGCCTGGAACAGTTAAATTGTTAGATATTTATTGCACAAAAACAAAATGAAAACCACAGTATTAAGACTGTATTCAGTGTCATCAAGATACTGTATGTCTGGATGGTTCCTCCACTGAGCCTGGCTAGTTTGAACTTTTACACCCAAATGATAACGGATCTGAACCACTAAATCTTCTGTACCCATTTCCCCCGAAAATCCCCACACGCAGTACCAGCACAGTGAGGTTTTGTTACTTCCCACCTTTTTCATTTCATTCTTACATTGGTGAGACGTACTGCAGATTCGGGGGTGGAACACCTCCTTGGTGGAACAGGACAACATTTCCTCTCAAATTTTTCTGCCTAAAGGGACAGAAGAGAACGGTCACCGATACACACTGAACTACGTTAGGGTACAGACAAATATGTGAGTATTAAAATTCAGTGGTATTCCATACGGACAGGCTCAGACTAATGAGACTGACTGAGGTAAGCCCGAGGCCCCATTAGGACAATTCCAGCCAGTTTAAGTGCTGCCTGTTATCAAATTGTATGCATTCTCCAGGCTATTTGCTGTCTACATTAGCAATTTGGCAGCGTAAGCTAGGTATAGTATGGTGGGGGGGATATGGGCCTGAGGTTACTCATATAAATGCAACTGCCAGAATCGAAACAAATGAGGGAGAGTAGGCTACGCTTGATAATAGGCTCTTTATTATAGGCTACTTGTTTCAACTTGAACCAAGTACCCTAGTTGGGGGCAACGGTTAGCAATTATGAGAATGCAAAAGTAAAATGGAACAAGCCCACAGCCAGCGAGCAGTGAAGGTCACCACAGGAACAAAAGGTTCACGCCCCCGCAGACTGCAGGGACCATGTCTGAATGACTTCTCTGATCAGTCACGCATGAAAAGGGAAAGGGCACAGTCTGAAATGAGTTTGCACGCGCCATCCTTCTATTTATCTTCCCATAAGCCGCTAACATTGAGGAAAAAAGATGAGTCACTCGACTATGAGCGTGTGCCCTTATAACCACAACCCAGTTTGCACATCAATGGAGGTGGAAGAGATGCCGTTGAATCTGTTCAATCGTTGGATTTTGCTTTCGTTGCCATTATGCTACATGGGAGATTTCTGCTGTTAGTTTATGGCTTAGTGTGTTGCAAAATCAATTTGCATTTTGTGAATCGCAGTTTGAGTGCTATCATGTTACATTTTAGGCATTTATCTGGTGCTCTAAACCAGAGGACTTACAATGTGCAACAGCAGAATACTTTGGATTGCCAGGATACAGTAGTTGTAGGTAATGAAATAAGAGCCAGGGACAGAAGTTGAAAACAATCTGTCTATCTGTCTACCATGGGGTTGTTCATTCAGGATGGAAAAATCACAATGGCCTCGATCGGAAACGAAACCCTCTCAACCCTGGAAATATTCCGTTATTAATAATATAGTGCAAACCTAAAGCCTCCCCCTCTCACCACTCCGGAAAAGCTGAACCCCAACACAGTGCCATGAAAGACGGTGGGATTTCCCTCTTGAATGAGATTTTCAGGACACTACTATCACGATCAAACACAGAATGACCCTTTATTTTGCAGAAAGCTACAGAGGCACCAGAATGAATAATGCCTCTAAACATTCATGAGGTTATGACAGTGTGACAGGATCTGAAGTAACTATCCTACTCAAACTAGCAATCAAACTAGGGTGTGTGTTCACATAGAAACACATGCACACACACACACGCACACGCACACACACGCACACACACACACACACACACACACACACACACACAGTATATTGTACGTTAATCTTCCATGCCTGGAGTCATATTTTCCTAACCATTGCATTCGCCCATAACAAGATTAATTAGTGGTCAATAGGCTAATACAGGTTCTCTAAACTGCCATTCAACCAAAATCCCATTTACACATAAATATTCTCAACATGTTTTCCTGATGTATCCATGTATTTATTTTGCTTCTCAGAGCTGACCAGGTTTTGCCATTCTGGTAATGAGATGGGGTTTGAGGCTATTTACATATTACCTGCCATTGAGTCATATGCAAATGTGTAGTTTGTTCTTCTGACAGCAGAGGGCAGTGTAACAATAGAGATGAGACCAGTCATTGGGCTTACATGGCACAAACTGTAGGTGACATCCATGCTGTGATTCATATGAAACAGAACAGAAGGTGGTATTCAGTGATAAGTGATAGAATAATGAGGGTTGGGTAGGTTACTTTGAAAATATGTTCCATTACAATCACTAGTTACCTCATCAAAACTGTAATCCTCCAAGGGATCAGTAATGTATTCTGATTACTTTCAGTTACTTTCAGATTACTTTGCCATATTTGAAGTATAAAGGTACAGCTAAGAAAATGTGAGTTCACGCCACTTATTTCGGGCTTGCAAACAAACATACATTTTATTTTGTGCCACATTTTATACAGATGTAAAACAGCTGCCACTATTTAAACGGCCTTCTGAGTTTTTCCCTTTCTCTTTAAAAGTATTCCCAGAAGATTTGTAATCAGATGGAATACAGTTACATATTTTTGTATTTAGAAGAGGCCTACGTAACGCCGTTACACGTATAACCCAACGAATGAGTGAGTCAGTGAGTGAGTGACAGTGTATTGTCAGTTAACTGGCTATGAAGTGGACATTAGGCAGAAGATAATCACTTACAGACCTCCAGTTTATGATTCATAAAGAGAAATGAAATACTTAGAGGCCTGACACAAATACATAAACCTACGCACATGTCTGCAGGAGTATGATACATAATATAATGGGCAGTAAAGAGCCACACTAACAGCTTTACTGGACATAGTGGACCCCAAACCATCAGAAACCAGAGACTGGTGCCCCTTGGCTAACTCGTGTTTGCCCTGACAGCACCCCGCCATTGATAAACAACAGCAGCTCTTCTTTGGCCCTGGTGCGGTCGCGTTCAGCTGCAGCTCTCCAATGCGTCTCCACAGCCAAGATTGAATCTTCCCCATTCATTAGACTAAGTGGATGAGGCTCTCTAATAGGGGCTCCCTTCCCCTCAATAATTGCCGTTGATTGGCGTAAATTAGACCCTAGTTGCCAGACGAGTGATTCTCGACGACGATAATCCGATTCCCAACTCAAACTAATAGGATTTTAACTCTGGCTTTGGCCTAATGTCCGTCTGCAAACCCTGGCGATGGCCCTATGCCCCATCTAGCCGACGTCCTCTGGATCATATCTGGGTCGGGCAAAGCCGGGGCTACAGCGGTGTATGGATTGGGTGGGGGTGGGTTTGGTGGAGGGGGCCCGGGTCATCGCTGTCCTTCACCCCGTCCCTCTGTGACTCATGCCCTGGAACACATTCAAGAGACACCACGCAATCAATTGGTCATTCATATGGGTGACTTACATCATCAAGGGAACATGCTTGTGAATGAGAGGAGAGTCTGGCGGAGCACAGAGCAGATGTCGATGTCGCTGGTCGTCATGTGGCTTCTGAGGGTAAACTCATACAGCTTTAGGCCTGGAGGCCTCGGACGCTTCTGAATACCGGATGATGAAATGGAAAGTGTTGATCCTGTGAGGGAAACGTCACTTTGAAAGTATGGCGTTCATGAGAGACGGTGTGGATATAGACTGAACTCTGCAAACAGTTGAATGAGGCGCGTGTTGTTCCGGAGGCAGGGGTCTTAACCACTGCTAAAGGAATGTTTATCTATGACTTTGCTTGATACACAGCATGGAAATCAGTGATGGTGATTACCTTGACTCACTCAACACATCACATACTGAAGAGCTGGCTTACTTCAAGTCACGTTGGACAAATGAAGCTGAAAACAGTAGCACTGATAGCAACTGGCAGGGAGAGTAGCAACGATAATGAATTCATTACAGTACCGGAAGTTGGTACCAAATGTCTTAGCGTTTTCTGGTGCCTGGTAGTTTGATGTGAAGTGATTCAGAAAGTGCCGAAACAGCACCGATACCCGGCCTCAGCTACCAATCTCACGCCCCCTTATACACTCTCCTGACAACATGAGGATTATAAGAGGAGCACACTGAATGTTCTTTTGTCATCCAGTTGATAAGGGGATGGTGCTACTACTAAGGCCCGAGGACTAATGAATCTCCACTCCATTACCGCTGAATCGGACAGATTGCTCTCCCGGAGAAATGAATTGAGTTTTTTGTATTTGTGAGATCATTCTCCCTCCATTAACTGCTCTTTATCCCGTCTCTTCATCACAGGCAAATCAGGTTAGGCAGCCATGATTAGCTGGGGTGGCCTCCCTTTTTAAAAGGTAATTGGGTTTGGCGGCTCAGCTGATAGTGCCATTAGGACCAATAAAGGCTGGGCTTGGCTCATCGAGTGAAACAGATTCTTCAGCAGCAGATGGCAGCCGGAGGGAGAGGGCTCTGATGCATTGAGGCCGAAAACAAAGTTTGTGTAACCAAAGTAGTTTGGGGGCATCCTCTCTACATACCCCCACCCCCTCCCCCCCAGTATTTAGGTCTTTCCTCAGCACTGACGGTGTTCAAAGGGAGGCAGTGATTGCTCTTAATATGCTGAACAGTGATTCCAAAATGGTTTGGTCATTATAATCTGTTTTTATATTGTGATAGTTAATCCTCTGTTTTAAAGGTGGACTCTTTAAAGGTGGGCTATGATGTCACCAAGGACTAAATGAGAAGGGCAATGCTTTCTGGGAAATCAGTTTTCCTTAAAACAAAAACAAAAAAAGTGCAGTGGTGGAACTATGCCAATGTTGTGTAATGGCTTGCCGTTGCTAATAATCCTTTCTGTTTCACACGCGTTTGTTGTGTTAATTGAAAATGTGGAAATTATAATTTGCTAAATCATTCAAAAATTCATGCCGACTTTAAAATCCAGAGCCCTATACCTTAACATGTTGGTACGCAAAAACAGTATCGGCGGTTGATGAAGATCGAAGATGTCGAACGAAGACACGCAGCGCGACCAGCGATCGATCCCCGCCAACTGTATCATCTCCTGTCATCTGGACTAAAGGAAAGGTGAACTTGCCAATTCCGAGAAATCCCGCAAAGCCCCAGATAACCTTACTGCATCTGGGGCTTTGTCCTATAGGAAAAGGTGCATTAGTGGTGACAGGAGGGCCGGTGGGGACTGGTGCTGATGGGAGATTTAGACGGCTGGAGGTGGGCTTGTGTATTATGTGGCGGGCCGTTGCTGTGACCGTCTCCCTCTTATCTCTTCCACCGAGGGGGTCCGATCCCCACCGCTCCTCTTATCTGCAGGCTGGACTTAGTTTCTCCCCCTTTTCCTTCCCGGAATCATCCCAGTTTAGTGAACTGTGGCATCTGTAATGTGAAAGGTGACTCTGTAGCCTTTTTTTTTTTGTATGCTCATTTCAACCAACAGCAAGGTTCGCGTAAAGAAGCCATCTTTTTGGTATCATCTTTTAATCATCTGCGGGATTTGATTTCAAGACATGGCTACATTCATAATGCGATCAACCGGGGCTCTGCTGACCTTATCAACCTTGAGGATGGTTGTAATTTGCTGCAAAATCAAACAAGCCCTGTCAATGAAAGGCCATTGCCTATTTTATCACTGGTCTTTGTTGATAAAAATGTCTCTGTGTTTTCAGTGTCTTTTGTCAGGTACTGGGATAAAAATTAAGTATTTCATAGCAGGAGAAGAGCAAAATGTGTAAATATAATGGAAATCCAGCGATGTATTTGGATTCAGTACGTCTGTTTCTGTGCGTGCACAGACAGTGATGTATTGCTGGAGTATAACAAGAGGGTTGCGGTGCATTTTCACCTGAGAGCTGCACATTTTCAGCCCTCCTAAATAAAACATGCTGTCGCCAGGCACCGGTAAGTGTCCCTCAAAGAGCAGAGGGAGGAAGGGCGAGGGTAAAAAGCGTCCAGGTTAAGTTGTTTGAAAGGCCCCGGGTATTAAGAGGCATTTTACACTTAAGAAGTTGGTTTCGCTGGGTTTTCTGTTTCCCCTCTTATTGATTGATGCTCAACTATCAATGCATAATAGAAAAGCACTCAGAGCAAATGCAGGGTTATGGCCTTGGGAGGGAGTCGGCAGACGAGACTGCAGCCTCCCCCCCCTCCAATGCCATTATTGGCCCATAAAGGATCCCTCGGGAAGGCCACGGTGTTCAGATCAGCACACACCAAATACCCAATTAAAAAAGGCTTTAAATTCCCTCCTCTTTCCTGGGCAGAAATCAATCTGAATTCAATCTATTCGGCTAGGATTCCGACAGAGCAGGTAATTGCCCATAATCGGTCAGCTAGGTGACAACAGCTTAAAGGGGAGACACTAATACAATCAGGTATTTGCTTTCAACGCCCGTCCCGGGCCCGGGCCGGGCCTGTCGAAAAACAGGCAGAGTGCAGTTTATGTAGCCATCAGACAAAGACGTATATAAAGTTACACAGGTCTTCTTCTATTGTGGGGCGCTCAGCGGCTGATAAAGAGATCCTGTGAAGTACTAGAGGAATGATACTTCCTAAATGACCCGTCATAAAGTTGCAATAAACGTACTCGGTGATTGTCTTTTAAAAATATCTTGTCAAGGAACTGGAAATGAAAGAGCGTTCCTATTCTTCTATCGAGGTTCACCTTGTCAACACATATTATTTCGCATAATTTGTACACAATCCCTGCAGTCATGTCAGGATTATTCCAGTGAAATTGTACGCCACCGATACAGGCATGGCATGCTTAATGGTAGCATTAGATAAGTAGCGTACTTAATGGTGGTATATGACTGTCTGTCTGTCTGGATGGTTTTCCACTGCCTAATGCATGTGCTCTTGTGCAGCCTAATGTTTGTGCTCTGAAGCTGCACTCTTAAAAAGGATTTGTCATTTTTCAGATACTCATGTGTCTTTATACTATACATTTATTACTTTCCAACACAAGATAACAACAGACACTGATGCAACAAAGAAGCTGCTGTTGAGTAAAAACATGGAATTGAATTTTTGTGGGGTATTTTTCGTGTGTTGAAATGTATGCCTTTTGGATTTTGGAACCTGTTAAAAAAGCCATGGTATAATTTCAAAAATACATGAGCATCAGCGAAATCGTGCCGATAACAACACAACATACATGTTAATAAGAACACACTAACCCTAACCCTAGTTTGGGACAACACAAATTTGTTACTTTTCAACACCACATATGTTAATAACAACACACACTGACACAACATAGAGCTGTTGTCTATGGAAGTCAACATGTAACAGCAATTTTGATTAAATTTGTCTTACTTGAAATGAAAGTTTACATGGTCATGTATGTGTTGACAGAGTTTCATGACCTTTGGGACCTTCAGACCAGTTAAAGAAAACATTGTATAATTTCAAAAATACATGAGCATCAAGGAGAAAAAAGTATTACTTTCTTCATTCCTATAAAACGTACTTTTTGCGCAACATAGTTTTTGTCTGACATCAGCAATTAATAACAACACACATTCACACAACACAGCGCTGTTGTCAAGTAAAAAAAACACGCAACTGCAATTTTGTTAAAAACTTTCTTACTTGAATTAAAAATTTGCAGTAATTTTTGTGTTGAGTAAAGTTGAGACCTGTTAAAAAAGTACATACATCTTTTTTGGTCTGATAAAAACAAAATCTTGCTAATAACAACACTAATCCACACAGTGAGCGCAATCTTGTTTTTATTTTTCTTGCTTGAATTTTAAATGTACAAATTACACATTTTTGTGTTGACTAAGTTTCCTGACCTTTGGGCCCTGGAGACCTGTTAAAAACCCATTAAAATGTTCCCAAAAAAACACGAGCATTAAGGACAAGAACACTTCTTTTCTTCATTCCTGACACTTTTTGCAGTTACATTATTTTTGTCTGACAACAGCAATATCTTGTTAATAACAAATGGTGCAATGAGAAGCAACACAAATGTATGCCAAACTAGAAAACTACTACTCGTTTTAAGGAGTGTAGCGTCTGCCACTCGCGGCTCTAACACTAGTTTGCCCGGCTGGTAACATGATGTCCAGAGGTCAGCAGGGGTCAAGGGGTCAGCGGCAGAAGGCTACGATTAATGGATCTCTCAATAAAACGGGAGCTAATATTACCGACTCTCTTCAGCCTGACTTTGCCCAAAGTGGAGAGGGAATTCCTCACAGCAGACAGCACAGGGCAAACAGCTTGGCTCTTGAAATTGCTTTCTGTAATGGGTCTGCGAAAGTGGAAGCGCACTTTTAATTGACCAATCAAACGGAAAAAAAGCGTCCAATCCTCAGACAGGAAGCAGAAAGCCAATCCAATCTGTTTCATTTCCTTCCAGATCCATCGCCATCAAAGAATGTTACACAGTCCATTATTATGAATATATCAAATAGCCAGTTGCTTTGAAAGAGCTTTTGACTTAGTTGCATTAATAAGCACGCTGAAAATTAGTTTACTCTCTTTTATAGAATCAAAGAATCAGAAACATAGAATTACATTATCAAAACCTAACTGAGTGATAATGGCTTCTTGTAAGTCATTCACATTTATGATTCTTCTGACATGAAATTGAAAAGACTTTGCAGGTTTTATGAGAAAACACATACCGGTAAACATAATATCTTAAGGCCGGATTTTTCTAGGGAGGATATGCGTTGATAATGAAGAGAATGTAATCAAAAGGCACAAGGTTATGACATTTACAAATACACAGGATCTGGAGTGACTGTCCCTATTGACCCTGGGTGGAGAAACAGCTTGAATGAGGAAAGAGGAATGAGGAAGGAAGGAGTACAGAGGACAGAGGACAGAGGACAGAGTGGGTGGGTGAGACATTAAGCAGAATAAAGGCTCAGATTGTGAGAAAATAAATCCATGTCACTGGTTACCATCAGTCAACATGATCCATGTGCAACTGCTCTCAGTGAACACGAGCGACTATCACTGTGCATCACTTGAACGTGCTCGCCATCATTTGTCCATGAGGTGGCGTATGGCGCTCTCAGTTGCCAAGGCACACTGATGTTCTCATTTCCCAGACAGGCACTTCAGCTCTGAAGAGGCCAGTCATACGGTATATTGCGTAACATAACAAATACCATTCGGTGGAGACCTTTACCCAAAGGGCCTTACAGTTTCATGAATACTGTACAAACCACTAACCCAGACTGTGTTAGTGCCACGCTGTACCAGTCGAGCCATACAGGACCACTATACTGCTTTTACAAAGACAAACAGCAATAACTGAGTTGTGAAACTGAAAGAAATGACAAATCAGTTTATCTGTTGCCCTGACAAAAGTATTGGTAGTATATAAGTGGATGGTGTATTATTTAGGGAGAATTTATGGGTATAATATTTATTGATATGGAACCTAAACCCTATTCAGGACCTTGAATGTTTAAAACACACAAAAAACGAGTTACTGCTGTCTGACTTATATGTATACCAGACACCAGTGTATTTGTACGAACCTGAAAAAACAAATCAAAGGTGATTTTGGGAGGCACATTGCAGTGACATACTAGAGTGCTGCCCAATTCAGTTCGACGCAGTCCAACTTTGAAGCTGGGTTGTGACTCAATCTGTTGCCTTCGCACGGCCGAGCAGCTTGTATTTGATTTCACAGAGAGGTGGTAAACATGCCGGTCTTTTCCACATCTCTGTTGTTCCGACACGCTCAGCTGAGACAGAGCAGCTCTAAAGTGTCAGCTTGAGGATGTGGGCACTGCAGGTCAGCTTTCACACACACAAACGTACACTTCTCACGTTTCAGCCCACAATATGGGTGGATGTTACTGCGAGTGTCCCCTTGCCCCGCGGATTAAGACCATGGTGTACTGTGAGGAGCGTTTTGGTTCCTATACAGAGGTGGCTGCTGTTGGATGAGTGTGACACACTGAGAAAATGATCTGTGTGTTTCACAAACATGGATATACAATGTTTTAGGATGTTGATGTGCATATGAAATCCATCAGCACGTCACTCGCAGTTCAACGAAATGCATTTTGGGGCCATTTTCATACATTAAGAAACACGCGTCTTCCTTTTTAGTCTTTTAATCCCGCTGTACCTTTCACAAACATTATGTGATATCAATACGTAAAGAGGAACTGATAGAACCATAAGCGTGCACTCTCTTAGGGCTTATCATTCAAAAAGATGCTTCCTTTGTCTAGTGCAATAATATATGGCTATTACAGCTGATGAATCCCAGGAGGCGGCTTTTATTAACTCCATTTCATGTTGACAGGCGTGATGGCACCAGCTTTCTCAGAGCAGGACACTGCAGCTGCTGATGCACAGGGGGTTTCTGTCCCCACACACACCGGGAGCTAAGAGGACCCGAGGATGTGAATGGGACAGGGACTCCACCCCCCGTCCCCCCACCCTCCTCCTTTCTTCTATATAGCCCCGTCAAGCCCGAAGGCCACCCCGTTGTCACAAAGCAAATCAATGTTCCCGCCCCAGTCCGACGTCCCCTCACCGCTTGCCCATCAAGTCAACTCGTCCACACATTGATATTCCCCCTCCTCATCCTCTCCCAGTCTTTATTATTCTAATTAATCAGGATCGCTGCACCTAGCTGTCTGTCAATTCTGCGGGTCGCCATTCCACGCAAAAGGAAAAAGTAATTAAAGTGGCTGGCAAGGCATGCTGGGGGTTTGGTCCGGGGCAGAGATGGCGGCGCAACGTTGACAAGATGAATCGGATACAGATGCCGGGGCTTTCATTAAATCAGCTCCTCCCCTCCCTCTCGACACCTGAAGCCCTCTTTGTGCTCCGCTCGACAGTGGCCAGGTAGGGAAAGAGTTAATAAAGCAGCGCTGTGTTGTTGCTAATCGTGTGGATGAGTAAATGATCGCTTTAGGACAGCATGAATACTCACGTGACAGAAAACTGAAGCCCAAGCTCAAAAATATGTGATGTTTTCCAGGTACCGAACACCTTCCAGAGATATTCAGGCTTCTGTGTTAGACTGAGCTGCAGAGGATCAACCTGCTCTACTGCACATTTAACATTTTAGACATTTAGCTAGAGCAACTTGCAGTCAGTGTCTTGCTCAAGGACACTTTGACAGGGTGCATGTTGGCTGTTGTGAGCAGGGCTGCGGTCGAGACCAACTTAGTCCAAGTCAATTCCAAGACCAGGTCCAAAGGGGGTCGAGACCAAGTCAAAACTGAGACCAGAGTCAATCGAGTCCTATTCAAGACCAAAATAGACAACAAACAGCAAATAAATGAAGGTGGACCAGGTGGAGAAAAGTCGAGTCAACCTCATGACGTCAGAAAAGTGGCCTAGAGACCGGACTCAAGACCGAGACCGGATCTCAAGTACTACAGCCCTGCTGGTGTCAGTCGGAGAACTCTGACTATTGCGTCCACTGGTCTCACTGGCTGCTGGATTCCTAAATTCCCCAGCTTCTTGAACTATTTTGCCAGCCACAATTGACTTTAAAACTGACCAATCACAGTCTAGATCTACCAGCATTTCACTGTTGGCTAGTGTTCATTTCGCAAGTGTTAAATTCCGAGTGAAAATAGGCACGAGACCGAGACAAGTCCAAGACATCAGAAAAAGTGGTTTCAACACCAGACTCAAGACCGAGACCGGACTCAAGTACTACACCTTTCATCATGAGGATCAAACCTGTGATATTTTGTTTACGGGCTGCCACTCTGAACGCTGACGCTCCAATGAGCAGACCCCTACTGTCTGGATCAGTCGGGGGCCTCATAAGGCCTTTGCTTCCCGCCCCGTTTCACGGCCTTGTCCTCGTTTGGAAATCATTGCCTACGCCTTGATTGCACTCGTACATCGGTCACCCAGCGCAATTACATCTTAAGTCATATTTCCGTCGCTTTATGGCTCCGTGTTTCAATAACCTCCGGCTCGTAAGCACCTTCGGGTTGACACAGAGGAAAAGAAACGTCTTTGTCATGCGTATTAACACCGCCTTGTGGGGGCAACTTAGTGTCAATAAACCCCGCTGCTGGCGAGGCGACGGCGGGCAAGAATGGACAATCAGAGCGTCTGCGGGGGGATCTGCTGGGACACATAACACGGCGGGGGGCTCTGGGAGGCTCCGCATCTAAGTGGGGACTTGGGGGTCTCCCACAGCATTCTGGGTAATGATCTGCATTATGAAGCATCAGAGCACTTTACGAGGGTCCCTGAGAGGGGGGGGGAGGCGGAGGTAGTCGAAACGAGACGTGACGCCGTAACCGGTAGAACGAGGCCCCAGCCAAAGCTTTCCATTTGGAGCAGTTAGCCAAGCTGCCCCCCCCTTTAGTCAGTGTCATCTTCACTGAAACGGGAGCAAAGTGCTTTAAAAGGGGAGATGGGAATAGACCGGGGGGAGGAGGAAGGGAAATGTGATTATCATCCGAAAAATGCAACGAGACCAAGAGTGTTTAATGCACAAATGCACAAAAAGTGATATTTTATTACAGCTTGAAGGCTTTCAAAAATTACTGGAAAAGGCAGGAAAATGTGTCTGAGATGGAGACGCTGAAACGCCTGTTTAACAGGACGTAACCGGTTTAACCCTGATGTGTCCTGTCCTTTTCACGCGCAGATATGTTTCTCTGACCCCTGATTTGATTAAGTCAAACTTCATTTTGGGGGGGAAAAACCACTTTGTTGCTATTACTGGTGCATTTTCAAGATGGATGAATGTGGAAGAAGCGGCTGCGCGAGACGTCATTTTTTCGATGTCCCTCTCAGCTGGTTCATTTCTGGCGGGGAGGGGCGAGCATGTTTCGTTTCAACAGACGGTCTCGAGTTCCCACAGCACATAATGCTGCAATATGAGATCAAAAGTGTTTAGGATGACCGTGATGATTCATATTGACCATAACTGAGGAACATTTCCTGATTTCATTTTACTCTTAAATTTCTACGATCACTTACAACGTCAGTTTTAAAATAAGGGTTAAAGAACACTGTGCTCTTAGACACTGTGCCCTTAATGTTGGATGTATTTGACCTAACCTGCTTTGCTGTGTTTACATCATAAGGACCAACATGGAAATTTACTTTACTGTGACATCCTTGATGATTTTATTTACCATTATTGCCGTCAAGAAAATTAAAACCTATTCTTAAATTCTTAAATTCTGCCTTTAAAGTCCTGACAATATCCACAAAATATCAAAAAATGCTGTAGATTCTTATAACAAGAATGCATCTCCAATAGAGTTAAGTTAATGAGAGGGATTTCAGTTTGGTTAGACCTCTACTCCCTAAACAAAGCTGAATGATGGACATAATTCAGAACAATCCTGTTCAACTGAACTTTACTTCCTCGGTCAGCCAGTTAGCTTCACGCCACTGTCAAACGCCAAACATAACAAATCAAACCTAGCGTCAGGCGAGTGTGCCAAACACAATAGGAACGACATCTGTCTGCAGTTATTGTGCAATGCCAACCAGTTTAAAGTAAAACCTGAGTGAATATACCTTTCCTCTCAAGAAATACCTCGCATCACCCTCTCCCTCCTCTCTAACCACTCCAGTTACTAAAATAGAAATAAAAGTCCCTGACATTTGCACTCCTTAGTTTTGGTTGTATACAATTTTGGGGATGTAGGAATTGGAGCTTATGGATTAGAGCATCAGCAAAATGGCTAAAATTTATAAATATTTTGGTTTTCGGTCAACAGTGTAGATGCTGATTTGTGCGTATATAATGGAAACAATTGAGTTCACCTATTAAATCAGATCTAGATGTAGGTGAAGGGGAGGAGACAGGTTAAAGAAGGATTTTGAAGCCAACTCAAGATTTAAAAAGCTGTTCCTATTATTTTGTACGTTTTGTCCCTGCTTACATTAATAAGCACACAGCCCTGACTAAAATCTCTCTCAGGGCCAGCACAAAGCCGGGTCGGCCTCGAGATGTAGATGAATAGAAAACTGGAACGTGTGCCATCATGGGGCTGAAGGGGGGTTAGGTTCAGTTTCATATACACACAATTTAAACATGTGTGATGGTATGAATTTATGTCCACTAAAACTAAACGAGCACACACGACTGACCAGCATACTGTAATCCTGCTGTAGCATAATCAGCCAAAACTTTTTTAAAAATTGGCCTTTCAATTTTCAATTCTGGAGTACAAATTGAGACATCCACCATTTAAAAACATGACGACCTCATCTTACTAAATGAATGCTGGCGTGAAAGTAAATCCCACTGTGGAATATTACTGTATTTAATAGCAAAGTTGATAACGATGAGCTACTGAGCTATTAGCTACGAGGCCTTTCCTTACAAAACAACAACGTGTCAGAGGACGTAATCAAATTGTCATTTTAAAACATTGCGCTCCTTGAACCTTCTAGCTAACAGTCCCGCTCCAAAATGGATTCACATCATCTCGGAGTGAAACCCTTCACATTCAAATCTCCATCTCCCCTTTCTCCTTTTGTAGCCCTAATAGGTAACATGATCCCATATTAATGGTGCCGGCGGCTACCGCGCTACTAGCCGAGCGAACGGGTGACTACAGATCAGCGGGGTGAGGCAGGCAGATCATTAACCATAATTACCTCCAGCTAATCCACTTCCAAGCGGTACAAAATAAACAGCCAGGCCCATTAGAGGAGCTGACTGTCAGCCTGCAAGTGGCCTGTGGCTCCTTTGGCAATGATCTGCACCCACAGGGGGATAAGAGAAGA
>OMLI01095719.1:0-14668 GCA_900302605.1 Rondeletia loricata
TGTGGGGTGTGTGGGGGTGGGGGGTTGTGTTGATCCCTTAAGGCAGATAGCGGTCTGAACAGACCCAGCCATTGTCACTTTTCCAAAGAGCCGACTAATTACCATTCTAATCCCTGCCACCTGACAAGGTGAGGCTGCTGGGCATTTCGAGGCCACAAAACTCCACTGGCAGCAAGCGGAAAGGTAAATAGGCGGGTTACGGTGCACCTTTGTCTCACAGATGCAATGAATGTCAATGAAGTGACGGGGGAGGAACTGAGCTCAGTGGGTAAAAAGGGCATGAAAGAGCCATTGACTCCCTGAACGAGTACTTGGCCAGTGATCCCCTGAATCTAGTGAAATATCAAGGGAAAGTGGGCTAAATGGACTGCAATTATATAGCGCTTTTATCCAAAGCACTTTACAGTTTTGCCTCACATTCACCCATTCATACACCGTTGGCGGCAACCACGCAGGGCGCCAACCTGCTCAATGGGAGCAATTAGAGTTAGGTGTCTTGCTCAAGGACACTACGACAGATTTTTCCCCCAGGAGGAGCTGGACTCGAACCACCGACCTTTCGGTTGCTGGGCGACGACTCTACCTCTTGAGCCACTGCCGCCTTTGGGCTGAAGTCAGACTTCTATTACATGAGCAATATTATGGTGGAAAAACATGATACCAAAAGTGGCATGAGCATAATCCAAAAGACATTAGAAACGCTTATCTTATTTGATATATATCTTCAGCAGGATATTTTCTCAGTCTATTTACTATATGCATGAGAATGCATTGAAAGAGAGTAACTATACTGATTGCATGTCAATATGATATAAAGAGACCATAAACAAATATATTTGATAAAAACTCATGATATCTAACTGCCTAACTCTAAGGACCTTGAAGGAGTTGAGAAATCTGTAGCTTGCTGTTGCATCTTGGCTCTATGAGACAACAGATCCATCATGGTCACATTCCAAGAAGTGCTCATATCTAATAAAATAGAGGCCCACCTTTTGGCGTTCAGAGACTGTCCACTGACAAACCTCCCAGGCAACCAGCATTCTTAACATTCTCCTGTCAGTCACTTAGGACAATTTATTTGACTGACCATCCTACAACTTTGAAGTTTCTTATGTTGCATAGTTAACAATATCACATCAATAAGGTATGTTATGCAATAAAATAGTTGAATATAACAATATTATTTGATATTGCCCTACTGGAAATTGTTACTGATGATTTGAAAAAAGTTGACACAACCCCTGCTCAACAAGAGAGAAAAAGAAATCTCACTTAGGTCCTTTTCAGCTCAATTAATCTTTCTTGCCATAAGTTTAAAAATATATATCTTATAAAGATTTACAAAACAGCCTTACACAATATTTTACTGGTCCAAACAAACAGCATTATTGCGCTATGTAACTTTGTTCCGAAAGTGCTATACAGACATGGTTGTAACCATTTCTATTAATCCCTTTCAATCATATCAGACAGAATATGGTTAACCTTCTAGTTGCATCACTATTAAAATTCAAAGGCAAACCACTTTCCAAATGGCAAATATATGGTGCATATTTCTCTAAACTATGCAAATTACTTTGTTTGCTGTACTGATTTGATTGTATGCCTGCAAAAGACGGGTGCAACTTCAATTATATGGACGTAGTTCCGATTTAACAAGTCAGGCCAAGAGCAGACAACTATCACCTGAAAAAGACAGTCATTGCCAAGGGTGACAATACAACTAATCGTCACCAAAAACATTCTATGATATGAGGAAAGCAATAGACTGCATTCCATAGAAAAAGCAAGTGAATCGTCAAGCAGAGATGCAAAGACAAACGCTTGCTCTGCAATTCAGACATAGCTTTCTCAAGCAATTTCCAAAGGCTGCCCCTACAACAAAAAATAGGCAGTGGGGCGACACTAAACATGCTTTATCTGTATCTATGAAAGGACATGGTTCTCTTTCAAACAGTTGAGAGAGAAAGGGCTTTAAAGAAATGACCAAAACATTGGATCCAAGGTATGTGGTACCTGGCCGCAAACACCTCAGCCAAATGAAAGTCGGTGCTATGTGAAATATGTCACAATAGTACAGTTACAGCGCAGTAAACCTAATAGCTGTCCTTTAGGCCTTCAGAAGCATTTTTATTGACATTTTAAGAAAATCAATAATACCTTGATTATATACCGTTATCATCCGTGCTTCAAATTATATCATGATGTGAATTTATACTGCCGAGTCCAATAGCACACTCTAACTTTCCCACAAACACATTCTCCAAAGGGAACACAAACAGTTCAAAACATCCCAACAGTGATTATACAGGGACTCCAGCAAAAAGCAAACGGTTCAGCATTTATAAACACTTTCAGCACTGTGGTCTTAAATCTCTCAGCTCTGCTAAGAGCAATGCTTGAAGTTGACAGGATTTCTAATGGTATTCACTGGTTGTGTAGCACAGTTGCAATCTGGAGAACCACTTCCACGTTGGATTATATTTTCAGTTTTAATTATGTGCTGAGAAGTAAACCATGTTAAGCCAGCTGGATGATGGTTTTAATGTAGTTGAGATTAAAACTAAAATGAGTTTTAATTTCTGGGCTACTGTCTGTAATTTCACACTCTTCTAATTTGCCACTCTTGTAATCATTCTCAGATTAGAGCCTTCACTGCACGGCACACTCTGGTCTCCTCTACTTACTTTAACAACTGTTGTTTGACTCAATCTAGGTAAAGTTCCACCACAAACAAAAGGTAAAAAAAGCTTTGAAAACAGCTTGATTGATGAGGAAGCTTTTCCTGTGAGTTTCAAACTGTCTGATCCCCAATGGAGAAGGACTGTAAATGGAAAGACAAGGCTTTGGAAATGTGAGAGAAATGTCTAAATTATTCCATTCCAACAACTCCCTCGCTCCTTATCCATTTCTCTTTACAGTACATCAGATTGAAATGTTAAACTGAGGCATCGAGACCAATCCTCACGTTCATCATGCATGCACAAATTCTACCTGTCTATGCAGGTCTAACATTTACCTAGCAGCTAACAAACGCTGGCAAAGGTACAAGTGCATATGCACATCCTGTCAGCTTTCTGCATACGCTGAAGAAGAATTTCCTTCCATTCCTGTTGACACTCCTGAATGCATAAGTAAATAAGATCCTCCACTGAAGAGGAGAGATTAATGTGGAAAGAATGTGCGTGCAGATCTCATTTCTGTGCTGTCCAGGTTGTGCAGGGAGCAGAGATTGTTAGATCACTCCGTTGGCCAGTCCCGGGCCGGCTCTTTGTCTTTTCGCTGGTTCTTTGAACCTACAAGGCCTCACTCAAGTGTTGAGTTTCAGCTTTGCACAGGACTTCAAGAACACGTCAATGCAGATCAACACTTTGACAGTAAATCTGACCGTGAAAGGGGGGGTAAATCACTCCAAAGAAAGAGAGGAACTCTTTTTGTCACAAAGCGTCCACTTTGCATGGGAGCAAATCATAGTTCCAAGCCCTTGACATCTGCAGCAGAGTGTTACGAATTCCACAGTGGGAAAACAGCTGAAACAAATGAGATAACCCACTTTGCATTGGTCAGGTACGTATGTAAATGTATTTGAAGTGGACAACTCACTGAGTTGCTAGAGCTATGGCTCAAAGTTGGCACCATATTCGAAGGGGGCCCACAGATCAGTGTCACTACCCGTTCTCCAGTCCTAATTCTTGTTGCTTGGTTACTGAGTACCAAGGACATCTAATACACACAGATTAATGAGCAGAGTCCACTGTGACCTTTTTCTCAGACTATCCCCTGCAGTCCCCAAAAGGCAGACAAGGTCTCATCCAAAGTCTCATGCTCTAGGGTAGGTAGGTTGTCGATGGAGGCGCAAACCTTTAGCTTCGAGGCCACAGCACCTTTAAACACCCTTGAGTGAATGATGTCGGCTAGCTTATACTCCACCTTCAACTGACATTTTAATCCCCTGTAATGAATGGAGAAAATGGCTGGAAGGGAATGACGTTACGGCTGTGGCTACATCAGAGGCCCGGGGGATACATGAAGAAAAGTGAGTGGGACAAAGAGGGCTTTCATCGACAAGACAATATCAGGGCCCTCAATTAGTACAGGCCAGACTACAGAGGGTGCCAGCACTCATTGTTCCCCCCACTGGGCAGTTTAGCACAAAAAGCCTACAGGTCATGCTCTTCCTCTGTTTCAGCTTAAGCCAAGCAAAGGCATGTTATAATCCATGTGGTGGGGCTTTGGTGAACTGGTGCGCCAACTTGATCTGAAACAAGTGAACTTGGTGAACTAGCCGAGAAATGTTTTGACCCCACGGGGGTGACGTGTAGCTTCTGAAAAGTCAAATGGGAAGATGATATTTCGCCCCAAATATCACAGTTATGATCCCTAACACAAGAGCTATGACAGGATTTGTTTTATCCTACTGGTGTCAATATTATATCATTTGTTCAAACTAAACTCGGACAATGTTTTGCCAGCTCCTGTGATAGACGAGGCAGAAGGCAGACACAGGTAAAGATCAGAATATAAACGGAGGTGAAGGAATCTGCTCACAAACACAGGCGCTTCTCTCTGAACCATGCTACACCCTGATAAAATCTACAGTTATTCTACCCCTAAGGCATGGATAGAGCGGTGACCTTACCATGCTTTCAGAGTTTCACAGACAGAAACAGAAGGAGAGAGGGAATAGGAGACCGTATGAGTGAAAAAAAGGGAAGCATTGCATTGCTTCTGAGAGAAACGAACCCAACGCCTTTGAGAGCAATGCAAGGACGGTGTAATACTAGCTGGAGGGTGTGGGTGAACAACCATAGAGCACTGGCAACTGGGCTGGCTCTTCAGTCTGCATGCCGTTTTGCTATAAGGCATTCACTCTCATTTTAAGATCAAATGATTAAGAGAGAATGGAGTGTATCATGGAATTTGAAATATGTGCTCTATCTTCCAGAAGGCAGAATAGGGTAAAGGTTAAGTAAACCATATTCCATAACGAGTTATCTATTAAACAATTTTAATGGGCAGTGTGTAGGGAAAAATGCAAAGCAGAGGTTGGTTTCCTCTGCAGAATCCATTAAAATCATTTAATGGATCATCTCAGAATGGATCATTCCACTTATACCTGAGCCACTTGCCAAAGCTAAAAAAAAGGAGTTGGTCTTTTTATGTGGGCGTTTGTGTTTTGTTCACTGCAAACCAAGAATGCCCGTTTGCAACTTTCTGTTACTGCTTGGCAAACCACATCTGCCACATCAGCCTGCCAGCTAATGAGCCGTTACTCTCTATTAGTATAGGGACAGTTCAAGATTAATAAAGACTTCACGTATAAAGACGAAATTGCTTTGCTGGCTCTGTCTTGTTGTAATGAAAATATTCACTGAATAATATTTTTCACAAATACATCTAGAAATTGTAAAGGTTCATGTGACTTTTCTAAGGTATCGATATGTCACCTGATATGAGCCAAGGGGTCAGGGTTAGGGGCCAAGGGGTCAGGGTTAGGGGCCAAGGGGTCAGGGGTCAGGGTTAGGAGGTTATACTGTAACATAATTCTCAAAGACTGCCATTTAATGAAGCTTGGCCTCTAACTTGCACGTTGTCAGGGCAATATAACACAACCAATCTATACGCCACTCTATGGGTGGAATGCTATGCTTAAATCATTTTGAACAAGATTAGGACCATTTTAGCTGAAGGTGAAATTAAAACATTGGACACCCTCTAGCCAATGTGGGAGGAAATCAGTCTACAGTGCAGCTGGGCCAGATACTGACACCTTTACTACCTGGCTCCATCCACCTGATTTAACATGATGCAGTGAGGGAGAGAATCCACCTCAGGAATTTCCCGTGTCTTCACTTTTACCCTGCATTCTGCTTTTAACTTGGGCAGACACATTCAAGACAGGAAACTGAAGGTCACAAAACATTTACACATACAACAGTATATTGGTTAGAATGCTGCGGGAGACAATAAGGACACATCTCGTTGTGAAGAGTCCATTTCCAAGCCCAGATAATACGGTTATAAACATGAGTTGTGAAACCGTGGGGCTCCGCTGAGCGTGTTCAGCCAGGGCACAAACTGAGTTTCATGGGACGGTTCAGCCAGTCAAGTGACCAATGAGGGAGGTGATGTGACCGTGCAGACCTTCCACCCTCTCTACCCAACAGATAATGCCACTGTCTCAGCTGAAGAACGGCCCGGCAAATCTCTCACTGGCCCTCTAAATGTTTTAACGACCCCACGGTTGGCTTAAGTTCCTTTATCCTTTCCCCACTTCTCAATGGATGGCACTGTGCCATCTGGCCCACAACGGCCAAACGAGTGAATAGAGGGCACCCTTCATTGTCCGCCCGCTCATGATTCACCTAACAATTAGCAACCTCCGAGTTATGAGCAGCTGAGGCATTCGCTTTGGAAAAATCCAGGCTCATGATGCCAAAAGAGCCCAAGACTTCCGTCCCGCTACACCTGAACTTTGAGCAACGATGTATAAGGACAACATTAATTCAAAAGGGCATGAATGGGTGTCACCTCTAAGGTGTTTTGCAATGCATGGAAGCTTTTAAAGTAGAAGCAGTGTTCAGAGGCGCTCAACTGCAGAGCATTTAAAGTCAAAGGGCCAAAACAGACTCAAAGACTGGCAGAGTTCACCTTACATGAGATAAAATGGGGAACAACCTTAAAAAAAAACATTGAAATCACCTTATGTTGGAATTCATCCTGGTGGTCAACCAGATATCCTCAAGCTGTACCTGAAGTTAAAGTTTGAACAATCCTGCCCCTCCGCCCTTCACATCAAATAAAAGTGCCTTTCTCTCCCTAGCTGATATCCCATTGGTTTACACTTTTGAATGATCCCTCCCCGCATGTGTCCCGCCCCAATATCCTGTTTCAACAGGAAATACATCACATTAAGGAATTTAATGTATAGCGAGGAGCCATCCACATCTAACTGGACTTTCTATGGGCTTGGTTTAGATCAATTTTCTCTAAATGTATGCAACTGCAATATGCGGACTTTATCAGGTAAAAAAAATGGTAGTACAACGGTAGAGTCCATTGTCCGACATAAAATACAATACTGTGAGTGTGTGTGACTACACCTGGGAAGCATTACCAAGAAGCTACCGCTCAACTGCTGATGGACAGTGAAGACAGGGCGTTTTACCGAGTCCCATGTCTCACCCCAAGCCCTACTTCCGGCGAGACCATACGAGTGCAGAGGACAGAGGACTCAGCAAATCCCTCTTTTGTCACAGGAGCTCTAGACTTGATGGTAATCTCCCCTTCCCAGGGGATTCTCCTCCGTTCACACCCCCGCGGTGTGAGATTTGTGAGAGGGGGTAAAAAGAGAAGTGTCTACAGAGATGGCAGCCCTTGAAGGACGGGTGAATGAGTGGAATTTAAGGATGCCTTGAAAAGCGGTCTGTACATCTTGAGAGTCAATCAGAAGATAAGAGGAGGAAGAGGAGGAGGAGGAAGAGGGGTATAACGGCAAGCGAGGTCCGAAACTCACAATGGCATTCCCCGAAGGGGCCTCGTGAAATCCTGAATGGTCTATTCATTCATAAAAACCACATTGGGTGGTAGCCAGTGCATGTATCAGTGGACATCTCATCTGACTGAATCTGCAAAGACCCTTTGAAATAAGGTCAGAGGATCACTTCATAACTGCAGCCGTACAGCAGGCCATACAGTTTTACAGCCTTCAAATGGCGGTCGCGCTGAATCAGTCTCAATTCATGGCGAATAAAAAGCTGATGGAGAGGAGAATGTAAATGGGTGGGGAGGGGGAGTGGGGGGTCTCTCGTTTCATTTCTCCCTGTGTTCAGTAGGCTGTTGGTGAGGACATGTAAACACTCCCTAAAGCTGCAGGAGACAGGGACAAAGTGCCAGGTAGATAGATCCAGTTTCCTTTGCTGCGGCCAAATAAGGCTTTGTGGTGGAAAAATCTGCACCTGGTGGCCATGGAAACCAGTGTTCAGTCAGGACACAGCCTACACTGCTGACAGACAAACTGGCCGCATAAGTGAACCTGGACTGAAGTGTAACGGGTTCAGCCAAATGTCTTTAACCAGGGTAGGCTGTAATTAACAGTCTATACGTGGAATAAACTACAACAAGTTAACAATACAGTACATCACTGCAACTGTTGTTTTGTTCGCCCATTACAGAGTTCCTTTGTGGTTCCTTCACAGCTTGGTGCCTTTTGAGTTAGCAAGGTAGCTTGCTCTAAAATGCTATATTCTATTGAAGTACCTGTCATAAAGTTAGTGAGTGGAGTCTAAATCTATCCAACAACACCATGGCAATTTCCACTTTCAAGATTCTTAATGTTGGGAAGCCTGAAAACTACAACTGAAGCAATAGCTTTCGTGCAACAGTAGCTACTTTTCTTCTTCTCTCTGGCTATGATGACACACAACTGGTTCTCGCTTTTGTCCACATGATTACCAGAGGACTCTTTTTTTAATCAAAAAAAAACACCCAACCCCAGAACCTTTAACATTAGAAGCTCAGAAGCATTCCAGCCTCCTGAGCAAATATTGTCCTGGAGCAAACCAGGTACCTTTTTAAAAGGTGAAATAGTTTCACACTTAAGGGTTGACACAATTTCACATCTAAAATTTCAGCATAATTTCTTTTCTTTTTTTTATGCTTAAAACTTGAGTAATGACCATTATTTCAAATATGCATAACCAGGGAGGTAGTGGAGGGTAAATCCACCTAAACTCAGTTTACCCACCTTAGAATAGAATAGAATAGAATAGAATAGAATAGAATAGAATAGAATATTAGGCCTGACATAAATCTGCATGGTGTAAATTCATAGTATGCATCATAGTAAGTAATATCAAACTGATTAAAGTCATATGAAGATACGGTCTTTTAAATGGGAAAACAAAATCACAAATTAATGCTTCTCTAGAAATAGATTTGGTTTTTATTCATATTGGCAGTTGTTTGCCTTTTGATGATCATCGCCTGGAGGTCATAGCTCACCCACCTTTTTATTTACCACTACATCACTGTGCTCACCTACGTGCTAACCTCAAGGCTTAGTCTTTTTTTTTCTTTTTCTTTTTTGGGAAGTTATGGTCATTTTTCAGCCTTCTCCATCTTGCTCCAATCTTTAAGGCAACCCTGCACATGGAATCCTGCCAGTTTCCGCGCAAGGCTTCACAGGTTCAACTAACTATTACCTGGATTACAGCTGGGAAGGACAAGCAAATAAGTGAGGGTTTGACCGCAAACAGGAAAGAGGTGCTGAGAGGTAAGAGGGCGCTCAGTGTACCATTAGTGCTGGAGATAGTCGGGTGTACAGAGCAAGTGGCCCTACAAATCCTCCTCTCTTAGAACATAAGCAGTAATTACGGTTTCCCTCTGTGTTTTGCCGCCGTCAACCCAGCATTTTGACATCAGGGACGGCATGAGAGAGCAGCCGAGCGCACCTGAAACACTGAGCGGAGAGAGCACGTAAAAATACAAATAACAGCTGTCAGCGACATTCAAAAGGATGCTTTGTAGACTACCTTGTCCTGAAAGGGAAGAGGATGGGGGATTACAAATACAGAACAAAGCCCCGCAACTGCATTTGTTTACACATGGCAACGCTAACAAACCTGTATTGTCTAAGGAATACAATATCTCATTTGCACCATGTCATGTGGGAACTCCTTTGATGGCGGTGGTCAAAATTCAAGACTTAAATACTGTATTTTAAAATGATTCACAAGATGCCATGTTCCTATGTGTAACTTCATTAATATAGTGAGTTAATTTCCCTCAAATTTCAGTGTTACCTCCAGAAAATATCACAAAACAAATGCAAAAAAATTTTTTCTCTCTATTTAATTTTCAACAGTTGTCAATGCAGCTACCATTTCCCACCTTATTGGCTCAACCACATCTATACATTGATTTGTTAACACTATAATAAATGACTGTGCTTGCAGATATGAACGCAAAGATGGTGGCCTGGTAATGTGGAGAATTCATGATCTTCCTTTTCAGTCGATCACTCATACCATTGGAGCCCTTCGCGTCAGGCCGATACATTTCAAATCAATACAGCAAGTCGCCACCACACCTCCAGCAGTGTGTCTGGTTATGATACATCCGCCTGGAGCCCTTGAGGTTTCCCTTGAACATGATCTCGCCTCTGCCTGGCCCAACACACTTCCTCCCTCCTCCACCGCAGAAGAGGAACCATGACCTCACTGAGGTCTACTGGGTTAGGATCAAAGAGGGGTAGCTCTTTCTTTGGGTGATATTCAAATGTAAACGCAATGACAGGGCAGCTGGTTCTAGGGGCGTCGCAGGTCATGCCCCATTGTCACGTGTGGGTCAAACGTCTAGGTGGGTTTCTCTGTGTTGTGCAGATGGTCACTGCAACGCATTTGGCATCTCATTGTGCTAGACTAATGCGGGGTGGTAGAAATCTCAACGAGAATGTTAAAGTCACACTGATGCTCACTCAAATGATATGAAAGCATGCTGATAATAAACATCATTCGCTGAAATGGACATGGCATAAACACGTTGCAGATTTGTATGACTTGCAATATATTTAATCAGGAGAAGGATATTCTAAATTTGCCTATTAGAGGTTAAGATAAAGCAACAAACACATTTACATACATGTTCCTATTGTATAAATACTTTGATTGAAACATTGCCTGGGGAAGCAGGGCTGATTCTGAAACTGGGCCTGTAAGAATCACTACAGGATCCAGATGGGTCGAATTAAGGAATCAAAGCAGGATGTGACCACTGTGGGTTTCTTACACAAACACATCCACGTTAACGTAAACTGTGCCGGGTCTACATTTCCTTTTCGGTCTCCTTATGTGTTTCTCCATATAGAGATCACCTTTTTGTCTCCGTCTCTGGCAGCTGTGCTGTGTTTCAGTGTGGTCCTGTTACACTGTATGAGTTTTAAGAGACATTCAGGTCCCTTTGCTTGAAATGACATCGTAAACATTGCCGTGGCGGTGTCTGTATAATTCCAAGGGGACATTTACAAATGGAATGTCTCATGTTTGTACAGCAGGGCATCAAATGGGATTTTAAAAAGGTGAGTTCGGTCCATTAGCAAAACATTCGCAACGTCAACTCATATTGTCCGCAGTCGACCCTGGTTCAGAATGTATCCCGCGCCATACGTCTTGGTGAGTGACAGACAAAAGACAGTGGTCACACTGGCACGAGTAAGAACACAGAGACATTAGGGAAGTGTCAATCCCTTGCACCAAGTTTTTGAAAATGCAGAAAAAGAGGAGACAGACGGGGAGGTGCAGACCGTCCACTTGACAGTCTGAATGAACTCCACACCGCCACCCACAACCTCTCTCACACGTGTAAAAGCCCACACAGAAACACAGAAACACAGCTATTTTCACAGTCCAAGGAGTAAACTGTCCACACGGCAAAACGGTCTAATGTCCTTACATGGCCGTGGCAATTTGGAAGCATGTGTATACCTAAACAAACGCTCGATGGAACTCCTGAGGCGCCTCCAGAGATGTTGGTCATGACTAAATAGATTTATTGACTGGAAAATCCAAGGATTAGACATCACAAGGTCCACTGAGTCACAGTCACAGTCACAGTCCGTCCACTTATTGTGTTTTATGTGGGGAGGCTTACAGTGACCTGATTCTAACAGAGACACCAACCTAAGAGCCTTTCTTTGTGTATTTTTGATAGCCCTATATGGCATCTTGCATATGCCTATATGGCTTTTAATATGCAGTATATATATAAAAAAAATCTAGTTAACAGCTAGTTTCACTCCATATTTATTGTAATGATTCCACTGAGTATTTTGACAACATGTTTGTTATTCTGTACACCTTAACACTTAAGTTGTACGCTTTTATTTTGAAGGCAAAATCACCTTACATCTAGTCTTATTTCAGCTCTCTCTAGCTCGCTTGATGCAGCTCACACAGGCCTGAATAATCATGGCGGCTGCTATTATCAAGGAGTGGAAACTGCAAATACCTCGCAAATTCAATCTCAGGATGATTGTCAAAAGTTACATGAGAACAACATTTATTTTGCCCAGCAGCCATTAAAGAGATAAGGAGGATAAATTATAAATTATTCAACAACGGAAGAGAGTTCTAGAGAAGCACCTGCGGTATGGAAGCAGATGTTTTCCTGGAAATGCCACAACTATCTATAAGGTGTCAACAGATGTGTGTCAAAGGGCAAAGACCTACCATTCCATCATGTTATTATGAGTATCACTAACTATAGGTTAAGATAATCAGATGGAAGATAGTTCATTTTCTCATCCCTTCCCAGTAAAGTAAAAGCACCACTGGGAGCAACTAGCCTGTTTCATTTACCACTTCTCCTTGTGAGAAACCAAAAGGGGCTCTTCCCTGTCCCTCTGGCCGTCCCGCCCCTGCTCTGAACAGGAGGAAACCCCATGCCGGCTGTGATTTTTAATGCGGCATCTAATTCAGCCATTAAATGGCCCGGTGGGGTGTCCCCTTACAACTGTTCCCCTCCCCCTGTCTCCTCCTGCTCCCTCCAGGCAAAACCACGCCGGGTGCATGTCAAAGATCACATGACAATAGGGATTCCTGACCCAGCCGGAGACTGGGAACGAATCAGACCAAATTCACCCATGTAGCAGGCGGCCCAAGGCACTGGGCTAAAGACCCAATAGTAGGCCTATTCAGCCTGGACACATTCAGACAGGATAGCATTCCTGTGTCAAGTTGTTCCAGAGCTACATTAGTTCACAACAAGAAAACCTACCTCATGTTTTACGACCTGTTATATCTACATGAAGGTAAAAAAGTGGACTGTTATCAGTATATACAAATAAAAAACAGGATAGAATAGGAAGACTGATAGAAGGCAGATGAATGGCAAAAGGCAAATCATTCTGCAAATAATTCTTAATGTTTGTTTTAACCTGTTTGAAGTACCAGATAGGTGGGGTTTGTCACATAGGACAATACAATGAGTGCCAGAAAGGTTATAAAAAAGTACTTTAAAGTCAATTTGGTATACATTACTGTGATTGACACTTTACTTCCCACTATCTGAACTGCCCTGATGTTTAAAACCCCACCCATCCGGTAATCCAAGGAGGTTAAAACACACTGGGAATGACTTGTAAATACTATTTGAACCTGGTCTGGCAGTGTGACAGGTGGAAGGTTTGTCTTGTAAGGTCCTCATAATGCTGTGTCTAGCCCGTAGTGACCACAGTCCATCAAATATGAATGGACACCCTCTCAGTTTCTTAACCCTATCGTCTGACAGCTGCACAATTCACCAACAGAACGTTTACTAAATTAAATATAGGGCACTGGTGAGGTTCAAAAATAAATTATTCAACAACGGAAGAGAGTTATTTCATTCAATAGCTCATATCCCTTCAACACCATTACCATTGTACTCAATATCTGTGTATTGTCATCTCCTCTTGTTCATATGCACTGACATCATAGAAATTGGAAAGATGCAAGTCATTTGTAATAATTCAAGTAAGCAAAGCCTCATTCAGCACTGAGATGCAGCCGCTAGAAGAAGAGTCTCTGGTCAGATAAGGAGCAAACAAAGAAGGAAAGTAGGTTTCTGAACATTGTAGACTTTGGACTTGGACCCTACGCCGTGCTGACCTCCTCAGAATGGATGCACTGCTGAATTTTTCATTATCACTGTATCATAACAATTTGTCATCACAGCCTCGCAGCAGTTAGTCAGTAATGCAGCCATGATCACAGTGGAGTTTTGTTTAAAGAACACAGGACAGGCAGTAGAAAACAGTCAATATCTGAGTGGCATTCTACACCAAAATGATCATCTTCATTAATATAGATTAATTAATATATAAACAATGTGTTGCAACAAACTACTTTCAGCTGCAGTTCGTTTGAGGAAAACAGCCCAGTACTTACTGTGTGCACTGAGGGATTACCAGTCAAACTGAATCCTCCCCCATATAAAACAAAACGTACCAGTCAATAAGCAACTTTTGCAATAATGCAACCATTATCCCAGTGTTCCCACAATTCCTGCAGCCTCTCAGACAGTTTATCACTGCAAGCGACTATTTCACTGTTTCAATCCTTTACTGGGAAGACTGTGTGGATTGACAATGCACAGGAATGAACAGACTGTTTCACAAAGCGGCTAGAAAAACTTCTTAAACTTCTTAACTTTGTAGTGTTTGCTCTTCTTACCTGGCCATTGCGACGCGGCTGGGCCGACGAGGATAAGGACGCAGCAGAGAAGGCGCTCCAGCCATGAGGAACACCTGCAGAGAGGCAGCAAGCACGCCGGTCATTCACAACTCTAGCGATGTATTAATACACACAAAACCCTCACAAGAATGCACACACACACAGAGAAAAGTACCTCATCTTCATCTGTTGTTTCGCAGTGGTCGAATGGAAAAGCTACATGGACTATTCGGGGGGGGAAATAAGGTGTAAACGCGTTCACAGCTTCCCTGGTCCTCCACGCTGGAAGAACAGCTGATGGAGACGGAGCGCTCTGCTGGAAACAGAAAAGAAGTGAGGGGGAGAGAGAGAGAGAGAGAGAGACTGTGTGTGTGTGTGTGTGTGTGTGTGTGTGAGTGAGTTTACTACAGGGATTTCCTCCAGGTCCTAAAGGGAACTAATTCCCCAACTTTTCA